>JAXQQM020075074.1:0-121297 GCA_034641835.2 Pinus albicaulis
AATGGTCTTCCTTCTTGCATTAAAACAACACCAATTTCATTTCATGGGGCATAACATTCCACAATAAAGGTTTTTTTGAAGTCTGACGTAGCTAAGACTGGTTCTAGGCACATTGCCTCTTTAAGATGTTCAAAGGCCTTAGTTGCTTCAGGAGTCAATGAAAATACATCTTATCAGTATTGGGTTATAAAATGCCCCTAAAAATAATTCCACACCCATTAAGACCTCAGAAAGCTATACAATGACGCATGAAGAGGAAGAATTGCAGCATGAGATATAAAAATTACAGTACCAAGTGCAACAAATTTTGATCTTACAAAGAGAAATCAAAGATGACATAGATGGTTTAAAAGAAAAATTGGAGGCTAAGTTGGATGATTTGAAGGATCAAATGAAATATAATATGGATGATAAAATAGTGGAAGATCACATCGAGAATCAACAACAAGTTCTCCAACTCTCAACTGATAACCTAAATTTGGTGTAAAATCAAATGAAACAACAAGAATATCTACATCGCAATGAAAGAAGTTCTTAAGTAGTCACAGAAACAAGAACTCGACAACTACCAAATTGATAAATTTCAGAGTATATCAGCAAGTGGAAGAACTTACCCGTTGAAGATTCCACATGGGAGGATGATAATTTTATATAGAAGCATCCATAAATAATCAAGTGTTGAGGGCAACACTTGTTTGAAGGAGAGGGGCATGTTAGGTCCCTATAATACTAGTGTATCCCCTTATTGTTGTTAGTGTATCCCCTTTATTGTTATTATTTTACCCCTGTAACCCCCATATTGTTATTATTGTGCGCTTCCATTATTATTGTTAGGTCGGATGCAATTATATTGTGGCCCCATGGAATCCTATATATAGAAAGGAGGTTTTGTCATTTGTATCATCCAAGAATTGTTCATTTATGTAATGTAAAGGATATTTCCCCCTTGAAGTGGCTTATTTCTGAGGCGTTGATCTCTCTTTTCTTCTTTTTTGGAGCTGGCTTCATAACATTTTATCTTCAATATACTCCTCTCTTGGTAGGAAGAAAATATTTTTGGCTGTAGTGCTAGGAATTCTTTCCTTGACCCATTTGAATCCTCAGGGCAAGGCAGTAACTCTGCTTATGAGTTTAGGAGATAGATTGATGTCTAGTCCTCTAATCACAATGGTGGTTCTTTTTTCTGAATGTAACTATAGAGCCACTACAAATTCTTTATCTATTTCATCATTAAAGCCTTTCAATAGCTCAAAGAACCCTAGCCATTGGTGATTTCAGAATATTTCCATAAGTTGAGGGTGATGCCTAATTCTCTTAATGTTTGTACGCTCCCTTCTATTGAATCCCCCTCCCATTTTAATGATATGAGATGAAGGTGGTGAGAAGGTTTTAGAGGTAAGTCTTGGAGATGGATACCTTGAAGAAAAATGCAAGAAAAATCTTTTACCCTTTAACTATCAAATTTACTTTTGCTGAGTGTGAATTATATGGAGAAATTTCAGTGCTGGAGGATGACGATCCACTTACCTTGGTCCACTAATTTTTTGGTTTGATAGATGGAGACTTTGGAAGCTAATTCACCCACAGGTAACTATGTGTTTCCCTCTAAGACTCTGATGGTTTGTTGCTGAAGTTTCCTGTAGCAAAACAATGTTTCCTGTAGCATGATGGTATATGCAAGCCCAAACTTCGATGATGCTCTTCTGATGGCTCCCATTGCTCTCCCACACTTGGTGGTCTTCTAAATTCTAAACGCAATGGTGGAAATGACACAAAGCTTACCTTTATTGGATTTTTAACCAAATTTGGAGCATTGTGGTGACTCATACTTAGCTCGAGTTTCCTCTTAGAGATCGTTGGCCCCCACTTCAGTTAACCATTTTTGTCCTCGTGATAACTTCCCTTCATACTCATCCACTCTTACTTGACTTTATTTGACTTTCCCAGGTGGAATGCACTTTCACTTTTCCTCGAGTTTCACTTTACGATGTTGGCCAAGTTAACTGGCCACCTTTTTTCCTTTTAATCTTCTAAATATCAAAATTTAACTATTTTGGCCATTATGGATGCACAACGAGGGGTTACAGGCCATACCTGAGCTTACCTAGCGTTGGTGAGGTGCTTTAGGAGTTGGTGCAAGGAGCTGGAGCTAGTGGTGGCAGCCTAAGTCTGTTATTTTATATGTCTTCATTTTTTATTGTTTTCTGAGTGAGCATATTTTTCTGAGTGAGCTACTTATCTTTTCTGAGTGACTTTCTTACCCTTTTCTTGTTTTCTTTATTTTGCAAGTACTTCATGGAGGGCTTCGGATGCCATGGTCAGTGTTCTTGTCCCTATGGAGTCTGTTGGTCATCTCCTAGAGTCATCTACGTCATATTTCCTTCATATTTTTGTATTTTCATGCCACACACAGATTTGCTATAGGAAACTTTTTGATACCTATAGCAATCTATTTATTGCCTCTTCTTGCTTCAGTTTGTTCAACAATGGAGGGGTATGGTTTATGGAGGCTATGGAGGAAATCATGGAATGAATGGAGTGGATGCTAGGCAAGAGAAATGGTTCCTATGCAAAATTTTCAATGATTTAGTTGCCCAAGGTGCAACATAGGGTTTAGATAGGGAAACCTTACACATGGAGTGAAATAGGGTTTTGGGAATTGTAGACATAGGAAAAACATACATTATCATGCCATAAATGAAGCTCATAAAACCTTATGAAACCTTTTTTCTTCACAAATGAGTTTCTTGTAGAATTTACCAGAGTTTCCTATAGTGCTACAAGAATCTTGTAGTTGTCTGATTTGCCTGTAGCAATTACAGATTAAGAAAAAGGATGAGATTGTTTCCTATATGATGGGTGAAATGGATGAAGGGATGGATGATGGAGTGGATTATGGAGTGTGCAAGTAGAGAATAATAAATAATGAAGATAAATCTCTCTTGTGGATCCTAAAAAACCATCTTCAATTTTTAACCTGAAAAACAGAAAAACACATAAATGCATAGGTGTTTCTTTTTTCTTTCTTTTTTTCTATTTTTATTTTTTTTCTTGAAGGAAATTCGGCTACCTCCACAGAGGTTTTAAACTTAGAGGCCTGCCTTGGGCACCCTAGAGAGGTTTTCACCCAAGGATATTTTATTCTCTATATTTCTTTTTCTTTCTTGAGGACTGCCTCATGGAGGTTTTCAACCCTCGAGTTGTCCTAGGGATCATGAGAGAGGTTTTCACCCATGCATATTTATTTTTTCTTCTTTATTTTTCTATATTTTCTTCTTTAGGAGGCATTCAAAATTATGGTGTTTCCCATGACATACACCTCCCCACTCATGGAATTTATAAATTATGCCCTAGACAGGGGCTTCTTGTAAACCTTGAGTCTGTAACTATTGACAAGTAAGGTAATTTCTTCCTCATCTATGGTTCTGATATGAACTGCAGCATTATCATAGAATTTTTCCACTTTGTAGGGTCTCAACCATATTTTCAGCATTTTTCTTTTGAAGTCCTTAAACCTTGAGTCATACAACAACACCCAATATCCTTGGAAGGTATTTTACTTAATTTTCTTGTCATGTCGGCCCTTCCTTTGCAGTTGAATTACCTCTGTGTGAAGGAGTGATTTCATCCTGAACTCATCCAATCCATTTTACAACAACCTCTCTTTTTGGGCATTTGAGATGTTTAGGTATAACTCAGCTCCCATATTTAAGGTGTTGAATTCAAATTCAACTGAAAGAAGAGATTTATTGCCATAGACTAGGTCATAAGGAGTGAATCTTGTTGTTGTTTTCCAGGTAGTTTTGTAGGCCCAAGTAGCTTCTACCAATATGTCCGCCCAATATTTTCTATTGCTGCTCAAAACCTTGGTGAGGATACTCTCTAAGGCTCTATTAGTCACATCCACTTGTCCATTCACCTGAGGGTGGTAGGCAGTAGACGTCTTATGCTTTATCTTGTGCCTCCTTAGAATATTCTCAATGAGATGAGAAGTGAATTGTGCCCCCTGATTAGTGACTACTTCTCTCGGGTACCCAAACTTGTAAAACACATTCCCTGTCAAAAATTGTGCTAGTTTCTCTTTAGTTGCTACCTTCACAGATTTGTTTCAGCCCACTTTGTTAGGTAGTTAGTGCAAACTATGGTATAATTTTTCTGTGAAGATGGTGGATCAATAGGTATATTGAAATCCATGCCCCATTTGTAAAATGGATCTAGGGCCACCTGAGGGTGCAAAGGAATCTCATCCCTTTCTGTAGGTTTCCCCATCCTTTGGCACTGGTCACACCTGCTAATGTATCTTTTGGAATCCTGGTGAATGGTAGGCCAATAGTATCCTTCCTGCAAAAATTTTAAGGCAATCATTTTTGAAGAAAAGTGGCCTCTATAAGTGTTATCGTGACATGCAGAGAGGATATCAAAAAATTCTTCCTCCCTCATAAATATTCTAAGGATTTGGTCAGGGCCTAGATTGAAAAAATTTCTCCCAATCCATGTGAAAGGGGTGCTTTTTTCTGATGATCTTTCTTTTCTCCTTGAATGAGAGATTAGGAGGGAATTTTCCAGTTACCAAGTAGTTATCTATGTCAAAAAACCATGGTGAGAGTGTTAATATAGCAAAGAGATGTTCATCTGGTAGCTGGTCATCCACCATCCCTTCTTCACCTGCAGATAGAGCTAACTTGGATTAAAAATTTGCAACAACATTCTCTTTCTAGGTTTATCAACAATGGTTAGGTCAAACTATTGTAAAAGTAACAACATATATTTATCCTAGAATTAACATCTGGTTTGTTCATTAAATATTTGATGGCTTCATGGTTAGTATGAAAAAAGGTCTCATACCCAGTTACATAATGTCTAAATTTGTTTAAAGCATGGACAATTGCTAACATCTCCTTCTCTGTGAAGTTGTTATCACTCAGAAAAAAATGAAACATCATTTGACAAAGTCTTAGAGGTTCATGTGTCAAAGTTAGGGTCATAGAATTCATTTTTCATTACTTGGTTAAGGAAAATTTTAATTTTTTCTCATTATCTTATCCTAAAGTCCAAAAATCACCCACATTCAAATCTTTTCATGTCACATCAGTCATTATTTTCTGACATTTTTCATTTCCCGAGATTATAACTCTGAAAATAGCCAAGAATCCCTACTTTCATAGCAAAATACATAGAGAAAACACACTTTTCACTACGAAACTACTAATACTTTCATAGCGGAACTGCCCAGAAATACATTAGGTACGCTACGAAAGGAAGGATTCTTGTCTGTCTTGTCAAAACAACTACTAGGTGTTAGTAAATGATTGAAAGGGATAGAGTAGATGCCATTCGAGTCAGTTAGGGTTAATATCAAGGTACAATGGTCATGGCTGAAGTCATTATTACCATTTTAAGCATGTATGAGTCATCATTATACCATGTGTTGTCATCAAAATTCTTAATCTTTCCCAATTGAGTCATTTGTCATTCGTTGCTCCCTCTTTTCATGTTATTGAGTTCTGGAGAGCTATTTCACTGAGCCCAAGCTGTGGCTGGTATTTTCAAAAGTTTGCAGGTATCGCTGATCAAGCGAGGAAGAGAAGACATAAAGGTACCATGGCTGCAAAGAAAAATACCAACAAAGGTTTCCACAATCTCAGATATGAGCCATCAGACATGAACCTGATAAATGAAGACCCAACAACTTAAGAAGTTTTCATAAGAACAGGGTGTTTACAGTTTTTCCAAAGATTGCAAGGATGCCATGTACAGGTTTCTAAAGAGTTTGCCATAAATTTAAATGGGACAGCTGCAAAAGTGGGAATGCTGAACCTCACTATAACTCTAGAGACCATTGTAGCAGCAACATGAATTCCAAGAGGAGAAGAATGATGGTTCAAAGGTTTCAAATTCAACATGCAGGAATGTAAAGAATTTATCAAGCCATAATATAGTGAGGTTGAACTTACAAATGTGATTCCAAGGAGCTACATGAAAGATAATTTCTCCAAGCTACTGCTAATCATTCATAAATACTTCACTTGTGAAGGGAGGTATCATAAGGTCTATTCTTACCACTTAAATCTTCTGCTACATTTGTTTGATAAGAAATCTCTTGATCTATCTTTTTATTTATACATAATTTTAGCAAAAGTGGTAGATAAAGTTCAAGCTAAATCTGAAGGAAGTGAAACCTCACTTTTTCATCATGGTTTAATAAAGTTGTTGGTTTTAGATGAATTAAAAAGACTAGGCAGAGACTGGTCTTCTTTTTTTTTTTTTAGTGGTTTTGAAGTGGATGCCATCACCCCTAAAAGAACTCCTAAACCTAGAGGTATAACATCACCTTTAGTGGAATAACAAAGTGAAATAGTAGGGGCAGAGCAAAGTGAACCAGTAATCATGGAAATAGAGCAATTGCAGAAACTTAATACACCTGTTGTTTCACCTGTAAAACAAGAGCCAATTATGAGTAAACATGGAAGAAAAAGGATTAAGGGGAGCCAAACAGTGGCTAAAGGAAATTTAGAAGACATTCTACATGATATTGATATTTAAGAGACTTCCATAGTCCAAGCCGAGGATATAGATGAGGGAGGAAAGAAGCTCAAAAAAGCCAAATCAGCAAAGAAGTTAGAGTTTGAGGGTGAGGATGCAGGTTTTATGTTTCAGGCTAGGAAACCCATGAAAAGACATGCTAGAAAACTCTTGGAAAGAAGTAAATAAATTCATAGGGTCATTGACATTATCCAGCCACCGCCAAATATCATTGACCTATCATCACCTGCAAAAGAAGATCAAGTCATTAAGTAAAATAAAGAAAAGGAGAACATTATTGAAAAAACAGAGTTTGAGGCCCTTGAGGAACAGTTGAAGTTAGCAAATCATGAAATAGTAGTCATGAAGAAAGAGGCAAGGAAACATAATGTCCAAAAAGTGCAGTTTGAGAAAATGAAAGAGATTTGGGAAAAGCAAGTTGATAGTGTATCAAAGACCTTAGAGAATGGACTAAATGGACTATGCCATCAAGGAAAGAGGTGTGGAACCTGAAGCCGTTGGGAAAAATACTGAGAGGGGGGGGGGGTGAATCAGTATTTACTGCATATTCAAAACTTTCACTTTTTCTGCTTCTAAAACGCATACGCTACTTTCCTTAACCAGACTTGCGTATATACGCGGATACCCTTTACGAAACTAGCGTATACACAGATATCTATATATGTCATTAATTCATCACTCAGAACATTCCTTCATTTATTCATCAGATATTCAATAAGCAGTAAACATGTGCAGTAAGAACAGAATAAATCATGACACAAAGCATCACACATGAACACCAGGATTTTTAGGTGGAAACCCAAGTCGGGAGAAAACCACCGCTGCAGTTGCTCACCCTTCAATATTTTATTATAGAGAAAACATCTTACAACATATGTGCTGGCGCAGACTTGACCAGCACGCAGGCACCCACCTGCGCTCGTTTACCAGCCTCTCCTGGAAGGGAGCTCCAACCCCCTGACTCGTTTACCAGCCTCTCTTGGAAGGGAGCTACGACCCCCGATCTCGTTTACCAGCCTCACCTGGAAGGGAGCTACAACCCCCTGACTGAAGGCTACAACCTTCAGCACCACCTTGGACCACGTTTCATCAATTTTCACACTGGATCCAACCACTTCAATAGAACACAACTTGTAGGCCAAAATTCATCATATTTCCATACCGAACCCTTTCCATACTTTTAAGCTCAACCATACATCATCAACAGATACATGTCAACACAGATCAGATAGCATAAACACAGCAGAACAGCTCAGATATTTCATACCCCTTGCTTCAGCAAACCCTAGTTTGCATACGCTCTTTTACTTCACTGATTTCGCGTATATACGCGCTTCCGTCCACACAAACCGGCGTATACCTCAGTGTATATTTTATTGCGCATACGCGCTTTCTCTTCGCTGAAGCTGCGTATATACGCGCTTCCTCCGCGTCGAAGTAGGGTATAGATCTTCAATTATTCCAGAGCAGCATACTTCTTCAGATCAGATATTCAGTTCAGATTTACCCTTTCACTTCAGACAGATGTTCGCCTAGATGTTCGCCTCTTCACAGATCTAGGCCTTCCATAAGCAGATCTAGTAAATACAAGTGCATTTCAGATCTAGATCCCCTTCTTCATCATTGGTGCATCATACACTCATATTTATCTTCAAGTGTAACCCTTTCCAATCAGATCTACTTCAGAGATAAGTATTCATTCAAGCTTAGACATCTTGCACCCACTCTCATCCTTTTCACAATGAATTTCTTCTCCTTATATAGGATTATCCTTTTTCAATACCATGAGCCCCCTTTTTAATACCATGGACCAAAACAATACCATAAGCCCAAAACTATCTGGGCGGGGTCAATTAGGCGGATCATTACCCAATACAATGGGTCAATACCATGGTGGTTACCCTTGGTTTTGCACTTTTTGAGCGCTTTAGCCCATACGCGACTTGGCACGTTCTTTTCCGTGTGCATACGCGACTTCCCCTAGGCCAATCCGCGTATACCAAGAGACATACTCTTTTTCATCATACTTTGAGTACATTCTGAAATCCTTTCTTCATAGCCTTCTGTACACACTGTAGAAACATCATATTTTCTTCATCGGGAACATGTTCTATCAAGCACAACTTCATCAAGTAAGTTGTCATCATCTTCATCGAGTGGGTTGCCTTTCAAGGACAACACTTAGCATCATATTGTCAACAAACATCATATCACATCAGATTTACATCATTTACTAAGTCCATCAAGTCAAGCATAACTTCATCAGGTGGTTTTACACCAAGGACAACATATCCGGCCAACAGATGTTCATCTTCATTCGCCATCAAGGACACTTCGCAGATCATATTTCCAACAATCTCCCTTTGGACTTGATGGCAACCATGATGGTGTTGTTACCATACAGATAAATACCATGTCACTCTCCCAAATATTTGACATCATTATCTTCTCTTCATTCAAACACCATGTTACTCTCCCCCTTTGACATCAAGGGCAAAGGGCGGATCAAAACCAACACTCTCCCCCTTTTCTCCTCATGTGGAAGAAACATTCTGCAGATCTGATATGTGCTGAAGTGGCCAAGCTCCCCCTGAGTTCATGCTGAATCTTCAAACATATTTGTCAATGAAGTACATGACTCTATGAACTTCCTATCACCAAAGACTCATACTTACATCAAATATCCATCCAAGTGGATTTACATATGAGACTCAACTACCCAACCAAGTGGGTTTACAAATTTGACTCAGCTACCCAACCAAGTGGGTTTACAAAATTTGACTCAGCTACCCAACCAAGTGGGTTTACAAAAATGACAAGTCCTTACATGACTGAATATTATAATTTTTACAACATGGGTCTCCCCCAGACCTTTTCATACAAATACAAATATGACTTTTCATAACCAATATCAAAAAGTCCTCAAGAAAGAGAACATATTTCAGAACCATCATAATGCCAACACTGCATTATACTCAGCAAAGCTAATGCTCCCCCTGAATCTGTGCAAGCAAGCAATCTTTCCAGAGACTAAGGCTCCCCCTTAGTTTGTGCATCCTGAAAACTTCCACCAACAAATCATCAAGGCATCTTCATCAAAACATTAGAAACAGAATTATGAGAACTGGAACACTACCAGAGATACCAAACAGCACTGCAGCTGTGCTGAAGAGAGCTGAACCAACCAAGAATTTTCAGAAACCAACCATACGCGGTTTTATGTGCAGTAACTAGCGTACATACGCGACTGTGTTTCAGGAAACCTGCGTATCCTAAGACACCTTCTAAATTTCAACCAGATCTGATTCTTTGTAAGGCAAAGACAGTGTTCAGCTTCTTTCTGAGATATTT
The DNA here is from genome assembly GCA_034641835.2 of Pinus albicaulis. NCBI lineage: Eukaryota > Viridiplantae > Streptophyta > Pinopsida > Pinales > Pinaceae > Pinus > Pinus albicaulis. The sequence continues at coordinate 9,895 of JAXQQM020075074.1, forward strand.
GACTGCTTCCCTGGACTACAGATATAACAGAATAGTGTAGGTGTGTCTTCAAGCGTCATCCATTGGTTGTAGCATAAGCCCATTAGTAACTAAGCCTTCGGATCCTTTGCAGGATCAATACATTCTTTCCAAAAGAGATTATCATATCAGAACAGCATCTTCAGATATGTGTCAAGCAATCATCCATGTGGTCCAAAATCACCATGATCTTCAAGAGGTAACATGAAGTAACATATGTAGGCAAAAGATCTCAGCCATAGCAACCAAACTCTATATGATCTGAAACAAATGATATCCAACTCATCCACACAAAGATACTTATCAGCAACCAGGGCTCAAAATCTTATCATAATAATCCATGTACCAAATCATCATCATTTGAGCATGAGTATCACCAAGACCAAAGAATAAGCAGTCATATTTCCAACAATGCAACCATTAGAATTCAACCTGCTACTCCCCCTAAACCCGTGCTTCTTCCTTAACTTCTGCAATCTGAGATACCTTCAACAGCAAGTCATCAATAACAATCTCTGCATGATCTGTCCTCATCTCTGAACTATAAGACTTTCATCTCAACAATGAATGCTCTTCATCATAAAGCAACCAGGCTTCATCCATAATATTCAACACAAGAACCCATGCATCATTTCATTATCATGAGTATAACTAGAATGATGCTAACAGTGCAATCATCAGCAGTCAGACTGATGCTCCCCCTGGACCTCTGCTTCAGATCTTCAGCTATCAGATAATTTTTCTTATCATCAATGCATACGCGACTGCGTCTTCTGTAACTCGCGTGTATACGCGACTTTGGTTAATGGAACCTGCGTATGGAAAGTGAAGCATAGAAAATTTCCATCTTCCTTCATTTCTTCCAGAGCTTGTACCTCCTGTACCTGTCCTTTCCACATCAGATGCGCTGTCAGAAGTAAACATAACCGGTATAATCAAATCAACCATGAGAGTCATCATGCATTGCTCCTCTTGTGACGATACATTACTAGATCTCATAATGTATCTCACATCATTCCTGCAGTCAACAAGAAAAGTCAGCTTCAAAAGCGGATGACTGCAGTAGGGTCATAATTCCCTACGTTTCTGATTGGTCCTTCATCTTGAATTGAGTGTTTTCTTCAAGAAAATCATTGTTTTCTAGAGCATCAACAAAAACATCCTTTTCTTCTCTAGATTGTTTCTTATTCCATCCCTCCATCTTCTTGCAGATTTGTTTTCTATTTGTGTGCTGAAATTTCTCATATCTGTTCGACCTGCATTCCTTTCTTATATGTCCACACTTGTTACAAGAATAACATCTCATGTGTCCAGAAAAATAAGCATAAGAATCATAATGAGTATTTCTATTCTTCCTCCTTTTACAATCAGCTGCTTTGTGTCCATACTTGTTACATGAAAAACAATATCCCTTGAAGAAACCAGAGTACCTTTCTGTGTAGGAGCTGTTTGTTTGAGGCTGAAATGATCTGCTCCTGCAATTTGCTGCAACATGTCCATAATTATGACATTTAAAACATTCAACATTCTTGAATGAATTCCTTTGAGAATTCATGATTGTTGGTTGAGCTTTTGTCTCTTTCAACACTTCAGGTTTTGCATTGACATCCTCTGAATTTTTTGGCACTTCCTTGTGAGCTAGATTCTCCTTTAACAGTTTCATGGAAACCAAGACCATGTTTGATAGCAGGAGACCTTTGATTACTCAGAATATTGTCCAAAATCTTAGTACTATCATGAAACCTCAAAAGTTTAACCTTTTCTTCTAATTTACCTTTGAGAATGTTTACCTCAACCTCCAAGGCTTGACATTGCTTTGTCATACTTTATACAGATCCACACCTTTACTTTCACTATCTTTACTATTGTTTGCACAAAGAAGAGTATTACAAGTGGCCTTCTCCTTTTTCTTCTTTGCCATGAGTGCTTGTAGATCTTCGTCGGAATCTGTTTCATCTTCTTCAATTTTTGCTATACATGATTTATGAGGTATCTCCTTTCCTTGAGTAACCTTCTTCTTTTGCTTCTTAGCCATGAGCACTTTCAGATCTTGGTCAGAATCTTCTTCATCTTCACTGGACACTTCATCATCATCTTCTTTTGCATAATAACTCTTTCTCTTTTCAAATTGTTTTCCTTTACCATGCTTTTCTTTATAAGGACATTTAGCAGCATAATGACCAACTTTTCCACACTCAAAACATTTGAAGGGAAGCTTACCTTTGAATCTTCCAGTGCCTAGTTGGAGCTTTCTCACGAAATTTGCTTCTTCTTCATCAGATATATAGCTGGAATCTTTGACAACTTCCTTTTCCTTCCCTTTAGTAGATGCCTTAAAAGCAGCTTCTCTTACTTGAGAAGGGCCTCCTTGTCTCATTGCAAAAGCAGTCAGAGTACCATGTAATTGAACAATAGTAAGAGTTTGCAAATCTTGCCTTTCTTCAATAGCTGAAACTTTAGAGTCAAATTTTGAAGTCAATGATCTTAAGACCTTTTCCACCAGAGTAGTATCAGTTATGGTTTCATCCAAATTTCTCATTCGATTTACAATATCATCCAGACGAAGAAAGAAATTGGCAACACTCTCATCTCTATGCATCTTCAAATTTTCATATTCAATTCTAAGAGTTTGGAGTTTTGCACTTTTTACCTTTGTGTCTCCTTCATAGCTTAGAATGATTTTGTCCCATATGTCCTTTGCCGAATGTAGCTGCATCACTTTAGCAAATTCTGATTCAGACATGCTTCCCAATAAGACCTTCACTGCTTTGGCATTGATTTCATACTTCTTTCTTTCAGCTGCATCAGTAGGAATACTTGCCGGGTATTGATAACCTTCTTCCACGATTGCCCATACATCTGCACCAAGACTTTGCAGATATGATTTTGTTCGTACCTTCCAGAATATCAGATTACTTCCATTGAATAGAGGTGGCTTTATAGACATCACTCCTTCTTGACTTCCCATTGCGACGGATCTCCTTCAAGCGATCAAGCTTCTGCAGAAGAACCTCCTCTGATACCAATTGTTGGGAAAAATACTGAGAGGGGGGGTGAATCGGTATTTACTGCATATTCAAAACTTTTACTTTTAACATACAGAATGCATCGCTACTTTCTTTGAACACGGACTTTCGCCTGTCTGTGGCAGGATACCCTTTACGAAACTAGCGTATACAGAGATATCTATATATGTCATTAATTCATCACTCAAATCATTCCTTCATTTATTCATCAGATATTCAATAAGCAGTAAACATGTGCAGTAAGAACAGAATAAATCATGACACAAAGCATCACACATGAACACCAGGATTTTTTTAGGTGGAAACCCAAGTCGGGAGAAAACCACCGCTGCAGTTGCTCAGCCTTCAATATTTTATTATAGAGAAAACATCTTACAACATATGTGCTGGCGCAGACTTGACCAGCACGCAGGCACCCACCTGCGCTCGTTTACCAGCCTCTCCTGGAAGGGAGCTACGACCCCCCTGACTCGTTTACCAGCCTCTCCTGGAAGGGAGCTACGACCCCCTGATCTCGTTTACCAGCCTCTCCTGGAAGGGAGCTACAACCCCCTGACTGAAGGCTACAACCCTCAGCACCACCTTGGACCACGTTTCATCAATTTTCACACTGGATCCAACCACTTCAATAGAACACAACTTGTAGGCCAAAATTCATCATATTTCCAGACCGAACCCTTTCCATACTTTTAAGCACAAACATACGTCATCAACAGATACATATCAACACAGATCAGATAGCAGAAACACAGCAGAACAGATCAGATATTTCATACCCCTTGCTTCAGCAAACCCTAGTTTGCATACGCTCTTTTACTTCACTGATTTCGCGTATATACGCGCTTCCGTCCACACAAACCGGCGTATACCTCGGTGTATATTTTATTGCGCATACGCGCTTTCTCTTCGCTGAAGCTGCGTATATACGCGCTTCCTCCGCGTCGAAGTAGCGTATAGATCTTCAATTATTCCAGAGCAGCATACTTCTTCAGATCAGATATTCAATTCAGATTTACCCTTTCACTTCAGACAGATGTTCGCCTAGATGTTCGCCTCATCACAGATCTAGGCCTTCCATAAGCAGATCTAGTAAATACATTTCAGATCTAGATTCCTTTCTTCATCATTGGTGCATCATCCAATCAGATTTATCTACAAGTGTAACCCTTTCATTCAGATCTACTTCAGAGAGAAGTATTCATTCAAGCTCAGACATCTTGCACCCACGCTCCTCATTTGCACAATGAATTTCTTCTCCTTATATATGATTACCCTTTGTCAATACCATGAGCCCCTTTTTCAATACCATGGACCAAAACAATACCATAAGCCCAAAACTATCTGGACGGGGTTAATTAGGCGGATCATTACCCAATACAATGGGTCAATACCATGGTGGTTACCCCTGGTTTTGCACTTTTTGAGCGCTTTTGCCCATACGCGACTTGGCACGTTCTTTTCCGCGTTCATACACGACTTCCCCTAGGCCAATCCGCGTATACCAAGAGACATACTCTTTTTCATCATACTTTGAGTACATTCTGAAATCCTTTCTTCATAGTCTTCTGTAAACATCATATTTTCTTCATCAGGAACATATTCTCTCAAGCACAACTTCATCAAGTAAGTTGTCATCATCTTCATCAGGTGGGTTGCCTTTCAAACACTTAGCATTATATTGTCAACAAACATTATATCATATCAGATTTACATCATTTACTAAGTCCATCGAGTCAAGCATAACTTCATCAGGTGGTTTGCCATCAAGGACAACACATGTCAACAGTCGCATGTCTTCATCTTCATTCGTGGGTTGCCATCAAGGACAACAGTCTGCATCATATTTCCAAATTTGAACGAAGCATGTTAAAATAATGAACCTGCACTTGAAATCTAGCAACAGAAAGCTAAAGGATTAACTTAAATACCTCCAAGAGCAGTTATAATTAATCCATGAGGAGCAGGAGAAGAAAGGTTTAAGGGTGACTGTAGTTGAGTAACCCATAGCTAAACTCATCATTAATGAAGAGGAAACACCTCAAGGCTCTTAAGTTGAGTTTGTTTATGTTTTGAGAGGTTAATGGCATGTTGAAAACCAAGTTTATACAGCTAGAAGATACTTTTTGAAACAAGGTCAAAATATGTAAAGCAAGGTCAAAATTTGGAAATTACATAGCTTTCCACAGTTTCGTAGCGTTTCCTAGGCTTGAAGCCAAGAAAACGCTACGAAAATTTCTGTAGCTGTCTTTTTGCCTTTAAAACCATTTTTTATAGTTTCTAAGAGGGGATAATGGTCATGATGAAGTGTCATGTCATGATGGACACCATGCAAGAGCAAAGAAGCAGAAATTTTGAGTGAAGAAGTCATTTTTTGGACGCTATGAAAGTATGCTACGAAACTGCCCTGTTTTCATAGCGAGCTATCTTTGAAGGTTTATGAGCAGTTTTGGACAAGTGGACACATCAAACAGGTCAATGGACCTTTCCAGCAATCATCCATGACTTGAAGACCATCAAATCGAGACAACTCATCAGTTGAAGCATTCGTTGAAGATAGGGTCATGTTTTCCTGAAAAATAAGGTTTGTTTCCATATGTTGAGGATGATATTTAAGATGTCAAGTAGTGATGAGCTATTGCATAGACCATTTGAACATGTGAAGCATTAGTTTTTAGATATGTAACTGTTTTAAGAGATAAGATAGTTTGATGTAATAAACAGGAGTTTGAGTCCTATTAGGAAAAGGACTATTTTAGAGTGTAGCTGTCATTTTCTCATTAAAGCACATGTTTTCCTATTGTGCAAGGTTTCATAGGAAGAGTTTGATGAATCTAGCCAAGAGGAAGATCATCTCTGATGTAATAAGGTCTATTAAAGGGAAGATAATTGAAATTGTAAAGGGTTGGAGATTTTTTTCACTACTACAGCTTTATGTAATTTGACTGATATCAGTAATACATAGGACTTTTTCTTGACAGACCTGAGATTCTCATGGATTTTTTAATGCTTTTTTGATCTATATTTTTATGTGTACTACATGCAGTGGATTTCATCTTTATTACTCAGAATTCATATGTGTATGCTCTGACTTCCTTTATTTATGAAATGGATGTGTTTCTCTATGTTCTATGTGTGATTTACCTTTGTTAAAAACACTTACCTGCCTTAGCTTCAATGTTAAGAGACCTTATCACTGAATCTACTAATTTTTTGACTTTATAAGCCCAATGGTTTCAAACCTGTACTCTTTTCAACCTACATACATCGCAATTAATTTATTTTTCAAATAGAGTTAGCCATCTAGTTTCATCATTATCTAATATCATAAACCCCTTTGAGAGAGCCCTCTCAGACTGAAGAGGCTAACCTTCAGCCACAAGCTAGTTTGAAAAAATTACATAGAGTTGTCTGATTAGTAGCCAATCAAGTGAAATTTTGTGATAACAACAGTATAATGGAGCTCGGCCTTATACATGTTCTTACTAATGAAATAGATTTCATAAGGTAATTTGTTTTCTAACTGCTCTAATGTTGGCCCCACAGCTTTTTTCGATGCATCTGTGTGGATGTGGAAAGGAAGAGTCCAATTTGGACCTCAGAGAATGGGGAAAGTATTTAACTTTCCCTTAATGAGTTCAAAAGCCTCTTGACAAGGATTGGACCAAGTAAACTCAAACTATTTGGCCAATAAACCAAATAGTGGTGATGCCATCTTACTGAAATCTTTGATGAATCTTCTATAATAACCATCTAACCCTAAGAAGCTCCTGACATATCTCTACTTTTCAGGAGAAGGTACTCTTTTGATAATAGTGATTTTTCTCGAGTCCACCTGTATTCCTGCTTGGGAGATTGATTTTCCTAATACAACTCCTGCTCTCTTCAATAATTCACAGTTTTTTGGGCTCAGGGAGAGATGCATCTCAATCCACCTTCTCAGCATTTTACCCAAATTGGAGAGAACTTCCTGGAAGTCATCCCCATAGGGTGTGAAATCATCCATGTATATTTCAACAGAGTCATGGAATAGCTCAGAGAAAATTCTCAAGACAGCTCTCTGGAGGGTAGCTGGGGCATTTCACAACCCAAAGTGTAGGAATCTGTAAGAAAAGGTGCCCCAAGGGTAGGTGAAAGTAGACTTATCCTGGTCTTCAAGGCTGATTTGGATCTATTTGTACCCAATGAACCCATCTAAGAAGGAAAATAACTTCTTTCCTCCAAGTCCATCCAGGACATTGTCTATAAAGGGAAAAGGGAAATGGTCCTTCTTGGTGGATTTTTTAAGTTCCAAATAATCAACACAAATTCGCCATTTTCCATTATTCTTTAGGACTAGGAGAAGAGGAGATACCCACTCACTATCTGATATAGGATAAATGAAACCTACATCCAACAGTTTCTACAACTCTTCCTTGACTATGTCCTTTAGAGTTGGGTTTATCCTTCTTTGGGTTTGCCACACAGGCTTGCATCCTTCTTTGATGTAAATATGATTTATGCATACTGAAGGATGCACCCCTTTCATGTCCTTCTAATCCCAATAAAATGCATCTAGGTTTTCTTTTAAAATTTTATGTAGCTTCTTTTCTTCTTCATCAGATAGGTTTGAGTTGATTTCATAGATCTGGATGGGCCAAACTCAAAATCATTGGTGGTTTGAGAGGTTGAATCAACTGAGCACAATTCCATCCAAGGTTGGATTTCAGATTCTTTGACTAGGTTTTCAAGAGGACTATTAGTGGGGGATTGGTTTTGAATGGCATGGTTAATGAGTTCATCTTCATCAAGTTGTCTGCCTCTAAGAAGAACATATATGGTACAAATATGGGTATTTTTATATACCTCATATTCTTCATCCTCCAACCATATAGGTACATCATGATCAAAGGAAGGTTGGGCTGGAGGATATAATACCACTTTTTTAGACAAGGGCCCATTTTTAATAGTCATCTTTCTGGCCCAATAGCTGATATAAGCATTTGTAGTGGTTAATCAAGGTCTTCCTAATATGAGAGGATATCCATTGAACTTGGTTTTCGGTCGCAAAACCAGGAAATCTATAGGATACTACCAAGATTCAATTGAAACCATAACATCCTCAACAATTCCTTCTAGAGTTACCGTGGACCGATTTGCAAGTTGCAGAACTGTTGTGGTTTTCATCGAAGTCCCTTGGAGGTTGAGTTTCAACATATTTTCCTTGGTAATGACATTGATGGCATCCCCTAGATCAATTAGAGTATTGGAGACTATGACACCATCTATGTGCACATCTACAACTGAACTGCCAGGTTCCAGGTACTTTGGAAAGGTCACCCTTCCCAGCATTAATTTTGACAGTTGTCCTACTACATTAATGGTGGGGGTATATTTCTCCTTTCTCCTAGGTTTATTGAACCACTTTTCCTTAACGGGCCTACTATAAATAGGGACATCCTTAATGACCTGGAGAAGTGGTATTTTTACACATAAATTTTTCAACTATCCCAAAAGTTTAGTCTCCTCTGGGGTGTGTTGACTAGGATGGATCAAGCAGCCAGGAAAAGGAGGTTGTTGGATCTGAGTGTTATCTTCTTCCTTTTTCTCCTCAACCTCTACATGTCGAGATGGAGGGTGGTTTTATGGGAGTACTCTTCCAGACCTGAGATTAATCTCATGTATCTCCACAACATAAGCTGGATAGGATGTCTCTCCACTATAAACCTATTGTGCATGTCTTTTGTTCGGGTTTGGATTTGGTTGTGCAATCATTTGAGGTAGCTTGGGTGGAGCAACATGAGTAAGTTGATGTTCAGGTTGGGGTGGAGGCATTAGGGCAGGTGGTTGATAGTGTTGAGGCCTCCAACCTTGGGATGGATTTTTCCACTAAGGTTGTTGTGGAACATACTGCTGAAATGGTTGGTTCACAGGCTGAGGGTGATATGGAGGGTTGTAAGGCAAAGTAGGAGGTGTAGGCTAGGATGGAGGAGTGGGGGTGTACTAAGGTTGCATGGGTGCACTATGATTATTGTGATAGTAAGAGTAAGGTGCACCTTTCATACCTTTTTGATATGACCTAGGGCCTTAACGCCTTCTCTGGTTGATGAAACAGAGTTTCTCTGGCCCCACTTCCCCACCTTGATATACAACTTTAAGTCTAGGTAAGGAGGGACACTTGTCTATGGAATGATTCTCCTCACTGACTAAGAAAACCTCTATGACACTTAGTGGACATTCATTTCTAGGGTTCTTTCTGGTACATCTAAGAAAAAATATAGCCAAGGATTTTTTTGTTTCCTATTGCTTCCTTTTGACCTGCATTATGTCCATTTGAAAATAAAATATGTGCAACATGTCACTCTTGAAGTCCTCCAGCATATTTCCAATATCATGTTTAATGGAGGTGGAAGAGGAAGGGGTATTGGATTTACTTTGGCTAGCTCTGCCTTTCTTCCTAACTACCTTAGAATGGTTCCTAAAGATATTTTTGATTGTTTAATAAGGCACTTGGTAGATTTCACCTCCTGATAACATATTTAAGGTTTCTATCACCTCCTTTCTGATCCCTCGAATAAGTACAAGTTTAAGTGATCAAGGAACAAGAGTAAAGTTGGCTCTCTTATAGTTTAATTGAAACCTCTATTCATAGTCTTCTAGGGATTCATCAGGCCCTAGACTCATCCTAAATATCTCATCCTTAGTTTCCTTGGACCTACAGTAGTCTCTGTATTTTTTTTTTGAAGGAATTTTTCATTTGTGCCCATGTAGTGATGTTGTTCCCAGGTAGATCCATGAAACAGCGCAAGGCTGCATCTTTAAGGGTGGATAGGAATAGCTTCAATTTTTTATCATCTGAGGCATAGTCATAAGTCCTACAGAAAACATAAAATTCAAACATGAATGTGGCAGGGTCTTCTGAGGTAAGTCCATGAAAGTATGGAAGAGCTAAGGGGCTAATTTTTTTCATCTTAGCTTCCCCATCTGCCTCTCTAATGGGAAAGGCTTCTTGGGTTTCACTATCAGCGATGGTTGAGATAGGTAAAGCAGGTCCCTCAGTTGAAAAAATATCTTCTTCTTCCCCAATAGATTCTTCAAAATTTTCAGAAGGCTCACCTATGGTGTGTTTAACTCACAGCCACTGAAGAAGAGTGAAGGGTGACTATGTGGTGATGTGGGGGTTTTAGGTAAAAAATTTCCTTGAGTATCCATACTCCTACGAGGCATGAAAATAATATTTTTTTGTATGCTTTTAATATATTTGAAACAACATGAAAAAGGAAAGCAGAAAATAATGCTAAAACAAAATCAAAGCATCTACTAGACACCTCCTCGGTAACGACGACAAAAAGTGGTGAGCCCTGGTATTCCACCAAGAATGTTACAAATCCCAGAGGCTGCCCTACTTTACTTTATCAACCCAAGGTTCGTACACACTTGGAGGTGACAGTGCTATATACACAACAGATGCATTCTACTCATGTGATTCTCTTTTAAGCTCTATGAAAGGGTGCTACTTCTAGGGTTTCTAGGTGAAGTTTGTCACACTTCTGAAATTAGGCCTAGGGCTATAAATGATTCCAAGCCATGGAATTATCAGTAAGTACAAAATATACTACATCAAACAAGTACATATAACTATTCTGCAATGAAAGAAATATAATTATTAGACTATGATAAGAATTGAAAAGCAACCTAGGTATCTTGCATGAAGTAAATTGTTGGATTGAAATGGAACAAAGGGAACTAATCTAATCACACTTTTCTGGGACAAATGGCTAAAAACACTCTACTTACCATATTCTCTATCTATCATGCTTTTATTGATGACCTAACTATGCTTGAAAATGTGTTGTTTTGCAGTTAGGAGAATAGAGTGCTAAGGTGGTTGATGGAAGGATTGTACACATGGGGGCAAGGATGGAGATGTATGATTGGTATTTGTAGGTTTAGAAGATGGTCATGGTGGTTTTTGGGCTTAAGGAGTGGCCCACAGGTGCTATTTCAAGTGCTGCTACAGGTTTCATGTAGTGCTACACACAAGTCCTGAATTGCTACAGGAAATAGGCCAAGGGAAATACGAGGCAAAAAATAGGTGGAAAAAGGGTAGGGAAGGTGGTGTGAAGGTGGATGAGGAGGAGTGGGAGGCGGCTCACCCCTTGGCCAAGCTCAAAACCTATTGGGAGGCCTGTCTTGCACCCCTAGGGTTTTTTCACGGTGTAGGGATGAAAAATCTAAAAACAGGGCTGATTGTGATTATGATGAATAGAGGGTTGATGGAAGATGAGAGATGAATTTGAAGGTGCTGGTGAAATTATTCTTGGTTTGTGCTACTAGTACCTACAATGAAAATACCTATTCATGCAATAAAAATGGACAACTTCATGATAAAGACAGTGGAAAAGATGACTTGAATTTGTAAATCATATATACTCTAATCTATAAATAAAGATATACTATAGTGTACTAAACATATTTATGGAATCACGGCAACTAATCTCATCCATTCCAAGAAATCATAAACTAAGAAGCATTTTTGGTCTGTGGGGACGGTGTACCCTCCTCAAGCTCTATTGATAGAGGTGAGAGGAGGAGGCTTGACTCACAACTTTATGAAGTTATCACCTATTATACCACTCATGTAAGCAGACTAAATCTACAACAAAAGACAAGTGGAAGCAAAATAAAAACGTAAATGAAAATACCAGCAAAATAACTAGATATTCATAAGCAAAACTAGTTAAATTACATGAAAGTAAAGAATTATTACACAAGAGAGGCTTAGACACATGGATTGGGCCCTAACCCACAATCCTAGCTCTCTGGACTAGATCAGTAAGGCAAAGTATGATTACTCATTTCATTTCCAAATATAGTCTCATGACATCAATATTAAAGTCTTGAAAAATTGATTACAAGAGAAAAGAGCCTAATGGATTTCTCCAAAATTTGAATCCTAACGAGCTCTTGCTCAGCTCTATTTAACATAAAGGGTAGCTTCCAACAGCTCCCTAGAAAATAAGTGATGAGTCCACTTGAATCCAAGTGAAGTATGGCTTGAGTGCACTTGGTCTTGAGTTTTCTTGGTTGCCTTTGATTTCGAGCTATTGGAGGGAATATCAGGGATCCCTTGGCTGACTTTGGGAGTTAAGGATGGTGGAAAACCCCCTATAATCTCTCCTTCTTGTCTATGTCAAGTCTTTATGAAAAGATCTCCACAAAAATGCCATATCTTCATGATTTTCCTACATTTAATCTTATTTCAGGTACTCAAAGTATGTTAAGCCTCAATCACCACCTACACTAGCATCATAAGACCATAATATAATTAAAATGCAAGAAAAAGAGACTTAATAAGGCAAAAATTTGACCATTAACCCCTCCAAATGTACCTAATGATGGAGCTCATCAATAACCTTGGGTTAAAATTTCATGTAATAAATTTAATAAAGGAAAAATAAGACCAAGATCATGGGACATATATTCCAAGCTGAAAGTTGGGCAAGACATCTTAGTGGGTGTTCATTTGGTTTATTATAGCTAAGAGGAAATTGGTAGAGGAAATGGTAAAGTATTTGAATAGGAAAAGAGACATTAATTGGTATTTTATTTATGAAAATAATGGAAAATAAGAGAAAAGGAAGGTGAAAGGTCACATGTTTCATGTGAGGAGAAATTGAAGGAAAATAGAGGAAATTGAAGAAAATAGAGGTCTCATTAATAAAAAGGCTTTTACGGATTTGTTCACAGCTTTTGTTGGTTAAGCTCTTATAAGATTTTTTTTGGAGCTATCTCTCTATTCTCTCTCTCTCTCTCATACTCTTGCACACTTAGAGCATTCTTGGAGCAATCTAGCATTGGATAAAGTAATACAAAGGAAGGACAAGGAAGCAAGTGGAATCAAAGATCAAGCAAGGAAGAGTTGGATCAAGCGGCTACAACGAGATTACTTGTAGGTATCGAGTTGCATGTATGATTTCTTTGTAAATTTTGGCATTCATAGTACATGCATCTGTGTATTTTGGTTCTCTTGTCATCATTGGCATGGATTTTTCCATGTGTGATAGTGGTTTTAGCTTTGAGTTATGATTTCTAGATAACCATGGTGTGATGGGGTTCTTTTAATTGGTTGAGTTGGATTGTCGAATGGTTTTGGAACTAGGTGAGGTGGTCTTAAGAAAATTTACAAAGTCCTAGGAATTCCTTGACCGGTAATGGCAGGATACATGGTAAAGACTGAGGGTGGAGATAGGAAAATTCGTCAAGGAATTGGTGAAGAAATCTAGAGGCATCCAAGCTTGTTTAGGCCAATAATCCCTTGACCACTTTTGGCGGTATTGTAGTAAATCCTGGTAGTGTATGTTCTTTTTTTGGAACTGGGAATCCCTTGGTCGGTAAAAAGTAAAGATTGGTTTTATAAATATGGGTTTCGGGCCTAGAAATTCCTTGACCGGTAATGGGGGGATATGCGGTAAATCCTGAGGAATCCCAGGTTTTTTTTTTGTGAGACCCACATTCAAGCTTGGAATATGGCATGGGGGTGATTAGTTGAAAGAAGTATTTGTTTTATCCCAATCTATGGTTGAGTGCTACATGGAATTTCCTGACTTGGTTGGATTTTGCTTATGTTAGGAAGATCTCTCTTTTACCCTTATATTTCATGAGTATTATACTGGTTATTATGCGACTTTGATGGTTGTTCTATCATTGTTATTATTATGGTTATCTGTTGGTTATAAACATGGTTTTACGGAAAAATTTAGTTGTGGCTCACATCATGTTTTGATTAGTAAATGAATGGTTAATGAATGCATGACCTAACATATGATAATGCACATATTGTGAGAGGGAATCAAACCTTATTAACGATTCTGAGATAAGTATGAGACCTCTATGTTCATATATGTAATTATGACCTACATATTACATATTCATGATGTGTTTGACGAAAGGTCTATCATGGTTAGGATAGGCCAGGTTAAGTACTTGATGAAGTTTTGGATTAAAGGCTTTGTCTTTGTGTCATTTATCATTTGTGAGTTTTTCATCAAGTTCTCTGCAGAGGTATGAATCATAGATTCATTAATTTCAAGATAATTAGTTTAATATTGTGCATTGATTTCAGTGTAAGAAAAAAAATTATTGACGACAATGTGCATTATGAAAAATCTTTTGTAGATAACCTCAAACAGAATAAAATCGAATAAAACTTGTATTTGTAACTTTTACATATCCACATATTTTAAAATTGAATATAAGTTATTCCAATCATATTTTAGTTTTTAAAAATTGAATAAAATTTATTTCCATCATAAGGAATTGATTGAAATACTTGGATAACTACTTGTAAATTTAGGAAAGTTAATAAAATTATATAAAATTATAGAAATGTTGTCATATTTTTTTTTACATACTATTAAATTTAAATATGATTGACTTATATAATGTTATGACTAAGCTTTGAAATAAATAATGTTCAATAAAACTTATTTGTTGTTTACACGACATCTTTTAATATTGAATACAACTTATTTCAATCATATTTGTGTTTTTTAATTGAACCTTGAGATAAGAAATTGATTGAAATACTTGAAAAAGTTGTCCATGCAATGGTATATGGGTAGGTCACAAAAATTTTCATATATATATATATATATATATATATATTTGGATGACTTTATAATTCAAATAATTTAATTTTAAAATTGAATTGGAATAACATACACGTAGATTGCACTATAGACACTTTCTACACGCGATTATGAATCATGATTGGAATTGTTCCCATGTTTAATATTAAATTGATATATGACATATTTTAGCTCATTTTAAGTGTCAAAGTGAATTGCATCATAAATTAAGATTGTAATTATTTTCTTAGTCTATGAAACTTTTAATCAAAATTGATCATATATTTTACTAATAAAAGTTATAGTATATAGATTTTTTTTTTTTAATTAGCGAAATAATCTTAACAAATCCATAAACTTCAAAAACTAATGAGCATCCATAAACAAGATTAATAAAAATCCATAAACTAAAATAATAAGCATTCATAAACTAAAATAATGTCCATAATGTACATCCATAAATTTTCCATGTATGAAAATATACAAAGTATGTATCACATGTAAATGTGCCCTATAAAATGAGCCTGAAAATATTCAAACTGTGACACTGTAATTACCACCAGAACGCCTATGTGAGTTTTTTCATGCAAAGGAAGTGTCAATAAGGTGGTACTACAATATAACACATCGAAATTCAAACTAATTAGATCATTATTTGTACAAAATAAACATTATGGAAATAAATTATTTTAAACCACATTTTTAATTAAATATACATGACTCTACTAACATCACTCGAGTCCAAATGAAATTCAGATAGGATGGGGTTCTCATGAATTTAGGTTTGATTCTCCCCTCCCTATACCTCAATGATTGGGGCCTTTGTCGATGGACCCACATCATCAGTGCCTCTAAACCTGGAATTTGAATCATGTCTCCACATAACAATGACATCAACGACACTCTGCATATGGTCTTGTGTATATATTTGGAAAGGAAAAATTATAACTAGTCTACAAATTAATTAGCATATATGTGTAACTCAAAAACGAAAATGCTGAAATCTTATGAATAAAAAGGTTTACCTCAATCGTTGGTCCATGCGGCTGTACAAAGTGACTCTCCTCCACATTAGTGAACATATGATATGGAGGTGGAGGTGGAGGAGAATCCATGGAAACATGCTCTAGTCGAGGATGGCCTGACAGATCAATTTCCCCCTTGGATGACCTCATAAGCTCATGTTTGTAGTTGGGTTGTGTTTACATGTTATCATGAACTTATTAATATAAATTCAATCTAATACGAGCTAGAGATTAATATAAATAATTATGCTTAATTTGACAATAAGAGTCAAAAGTTTCATATCTATATGTTATCCTATATAAAATTGATTATACTATAATATATACTAGCACAATCAATTTAATAAATGTGGTTGATATACATTGTATGCATCAACAAAAGAGTTGTTAACACAAAAAGAGTCATACAAGCTGACTCAATATGCTATTTTTATTTAACCTAATATTTTTATCAATCTAACATAATAAAATATATAATATTTTCAAAATCCTAAATTAATCATAACCTAAATCTAACTTTAAAGAAATAAAACCTCAAAAGTTTCAATTGGAAGGCATGAAGCGCTCTATCTAGCTTTGATGGAGTTAGATGGAACATTAATATTTTGAAAAAAATTAGATAATATTTCCATGGAAAATTATCATTTTCCCTCCAGTTGAATGTACAACACACATTTGAAATCATGCATTTTAAATATGTATTATATATTTAAAAAAATAATTTGTTGCACGACATCAAAATAAAATAAAAAAACATATTTAAACATAATATTTTTTTAAAGTATTTCAAAAACTTGAAATATAGAAGAGAGAGAGTGGGAGAGAACGATAAGAGAGAGAGATAGGGGGACACAAATATGGAGAGAGGGAGAGAAGGAGCGAGTCTCTGAGAAAGATAGGGAGCTCGATAGATGGAGTTGGAGGAAAATATAGGGAAGGAAGAAGTTCAAAACATATAGAGAGAGATAGGGAGTGACAAGGGAGATATTTATAGAGAGTGTGTATGTTTGGGGGTGAGATAGAAAGACAAAGAAGGAGAGATGGAGATAAGGGGGGGAGAGAATGAGAGAGGGGGCGAGATAGTCAACAAAGTTGCAGGACGAAGAGAGAGAGAGAGAGAGAGAGAGAGAGAGAGAGAGAGAGTGAGTGAATAGGGGGAGAAACATAGGGAGTTGTGCGAGAAAGGAAGATAGAGAGGACTTGAGAGGGAGGGAGAGAGAGAAAGAGATGGAGTTGGAGGGGGAGAGTGATATGAAATCTCTGAAATTAAAAGTGATGATCCTTTTGATGCTTATCATGATGCATTTTTAACATGTGAATTGTTTCACTCAACTGCGGAAAATAGAAAAACCTTTGTAGTTGTGCCTCTGTCTTTCCAACACCAACATGCACGATTTCTCCCTGCGGTATGCACCTCTTGCTAAGATGATACATTAACCTGTCATAAACATGATAATTATCTTCTTCCATCAGAGCATTATAAGTTAGTGATTCATAAACTTCTTTGAAAAGAGTATCTGCAACATATTGTTCATTGTAACTTTTATGCACTAAAGAAGTATTTTGAAAATTAAGTAAAATATTCAAAGAAGAGATTCACAACATATCAGCTAATTTTTTTGTTGCAACTTCCTTATACTGAATTACTAAGTGGACCTACTGCAAAATACCCATCCATCTATAATGTTGAGATTATTGCAACTTAGTTTGAGTTTTAAAGTATTGAAATGGTAGATGATTTGTATGAAACACTATTCCTTTTGACAATATTTTTTAATTAATCAATCTAATTAAAAAAAGAAAACTAGCATTACTACTTTACGCATAAAAGACAACCTTTGATTTTTTTGTGTATATTATTAAAGAATATTCTAAAAAATATCAACATGAAAGTTATGGGAAAGATAGATGACATGGATCCCTCCATAACTGATCTGAAAATGTGTTAGATAAGCGTAGGTAATAGAGGGGATAATATAGGGTATAGAGGGAGGTACCCAAGGGAATAATATGATGTATTAATATAAGAATGATAAATAAATGGGCCATAGTTAATAAATAAAGTGGTTAACCCACATTATGTAAGGGACCACATGTAGCAAGGGAATAAAGTGATAAGCCCATTGTATTGGATATATGGTATTGAGAGACCCATGGTAACTACCCATGGTATTGCATGTATGAAACCTATATAGAGGTTAGAGACTCTCCATTGAGAGATGTCAAGGATTATTGTATGGGCAAGCATATGGCTTGTGGAGCGATCTCCTTCTTTAAGGAGTGAATGTATGGTGTTGCCCTACCTTAAGGGTTTTGATATTAATGAAGATCTGAAGTTTTGTCTTCAATGGTGTTATTTCTTGGGCATATTTTCTATTTCTATATATTTTCTTATCAGATCTATTACAAGTGGTATCAGAGCACTTTCTTGGGCAGAGTTTGGAGATTTGTTTTTTCATTTTTTGCAGGAAATTTTTGGGCGGCGAGTTTGTAGAGCAGATCTAGAAAATTTGGTGAAAATTTTTCAAAAATAAATATCAGATCTGGATTCCTTATCGAAAAATACCCAATTTCAAAAAAAATTCAGTCGAATCGGAGTCCGGATTAGGGTGATATCGCTGATTTAAATTCAGCTATGTTGCAGAAATGTTTCTGACGGCAATTTCTGTACGGCGGCTCTCCTGACATTTTAGTAGATTTTGGTGTAAAATTTCAGACAACCAATTACAGATCTGAGCTCCCCTTGAAAAATCACCCGATTTCAAAAAAAAAAATCAGTGGAATCGGAGTCCGGATGAGGGAGTTATCACTGATTTAAAATCAGCCATTTTTTCAGAAATTTTGTGACGCCGGGGCAGTTGCAGCGCAAATCTGTGTTTCCAGAGTGCCTAGATCAGGATTTTAGCAATATGGTTAGATGCAGAATGGCTATTCCATTTTCGAAAATAGATTATATTAAGGATTCTGAGTTATATTGACCGAGTAATGTCCATTTTAAATTTTTGCCAAAGTAAGTGATTTTCTTCAAAACCCTTACTTTATTTTATGGATTCTCGCAAGATGAAGTTTACAGGAAAAGATGATGGCCCTACTATTGAATATTTTTTACAACATCTCAAGGCTCAATATGCAAGTTTTTGGATATGCTCCATAGGGCTTCATATGAAAGATGAGGCAAATAAATGGTGGACCTCACTTGACAGCTCAGTGAGGAAACTTCCCGAGAAAAAACTTGAAAAATTCCTTTTGGACAAGTGGTCTCAAGCCGGAAAGAAGGATAGCAAGAGCCATAAAGACTTATTTTCTACTAATATTTCCATATTACGGGTTCATGGAAGTATTCAGAAAGAGAACATTGTTGTGTCTATCATTCCTAGTTGCAAGCATAATTGTATCAATGTGAATTTGGCTAAAAAATTGCAAGTTCCAGCAAAGCATATTGAAAACACACAAGTTGATAATGAAGATGTTCAAATTTATAAAGATTTGAAGATTTCTATGGATAAGTATGTGTTGCATTCTGATTTTTATGCTTCAGATATGGTTGTTGTGGATGTTGTTTTGGGACATCCTTGGATGGAATCCGTTGGTACTGTCAATTTTAATGTGCAAAAGAAATTCATGAAGCTCTGGTATAAAAAGAAGAAAATTACATTGCACGATATTTGCATTAGGAACCATGCAGAGATCGAGGAGGAAGAAGAAAAAATATCTAACGACACAGACACATCAGATGATGAGCCTTTGATGGTAGATAGCCAAACACAGACATCAAAGCAAGTACCAACAAAAGAACCAGACACCACTCCATCACCAATAATGGAGGAATTAAGGAAAGATATTACATCAGTTAAAGCTTCAACATATCACCACCCGCATCACCCAGCAAGACAACAACCAGCAAGGTGGCAACGAATTAGCAACAAGGACAACAACCCCTGGACGACACATCGAGAGGTGCGACGATCCACTAACAACACATCAACAATGAAGAACCACCAAAACCCGCTTCCATCTCAAGCGAGCAAGGCACCGACTAGATCAAGTGTTCACCTTTCCCTTGGATGGCTAGATGCACATGAATGGTACCAGTGGAATACTCTTTTGAGTAGATCTTATTATTTGTGTTCTTCTCATGTTTCGGGGACGAAACATGTTTAAGGAGGGTGTAATGTAGTGTACCTAGAGGGGATAATATAGGGTACAGAGGGAGGTACCCAAGGGAATAATATGATGTATTAATATAAGAATGATAAATAAATGGGCCATAGTTAATAAATATAGTGGTTAACCCACATTATGTAAGAGACCACATGTAGCAAGGGAATAAAGTGATAAGCCCATTGTATTGGATGTATGGTATTGAGAGACCCATGGTAACTACCCATGGTATTGCATGTATGAAACCTATATAGAGGTTAGAGACTCTCCATTGAGAGATGTGAAGGATTATTGTATGGGTAAGCATATGGCTTGTGGAGTGATCTCCTTCCTTAAGGAGTGAATGTATGGTGTTGCCCTACCTTAAGGGTTTTGATATTAATGAAGATCTGAAGTTTTGTCTTCTATGATTTATTGGGCATATTTTATATTTCTATATATTTTCCTTTCAGATCTATTACAAGGTGTAGTGTACCTAGAGGGGATAATATAGGGTATAGAGGGAGGTACCCAAGGGAATAATATGATGTAAGAATATAAGAATGATAAACAAATGGGCCATAGTTAATAAATAAAGTGGTTAACCCACATTATGTAAGGGACCACATGTAGCTAGGGAATAAAGTGATAAGCCCATTGTATTGGATGTATGGTATTGAGAGACCCATGGTAACTACCCATGGTATTGCATATATGAAACCTATATAGAGGCTAGAGACTCTCCATTGAGAGATGTGAAGGATTATTGTATGGGCAAGCATATGGCTTGTGGAGTGATCTCCTTCCTTAAGGAGTGAATGTATGGTGTTGCCCTACCTTAAGGGTTTTGATATTAATGAAGATTTGAAGTTTTATCTTCTATGGTGTTATTTCTTGGGCATATTTTCCATTTCTATACATTTTCTTATCAGATCTACTACAACTAACTTGTTATGTTTTTCAAGATCCTCCCTCTAGGTTAAACAAATAAAAGATGTGGCTTGTACTTGAAATTTGCGAATTTATTACTTGAAATAGGTGTATGATTTTTAACTATTCAAGTGTCTTAAGTTCATTTATTCTTGCTGAAATTAAACATGTATAACAACAATATAATGTAGCAATAAAACATCCACACATAATAGCAATATAATCTAGGAGTTCACCCAAATATTGTGGGTTACGTCTCCTTGAGCTTTTGTCATCTTGACTTGGCTCTTTGGGATTATGGTAAAGTTTCTTTTACAAGTTCCACACTTAACTCCAATGGATAATGAACTGATCCAAAGGTCTTAGAATACCATCTATATCCCTGCCATGGCTGTCATCACTTTGCAAACAACTTTAGGCTCACTTAGACTCGATTCCTTCTGTCCGTGCACTAAGCTACACTAAGCTTCTCTATGGAAATAACTCCTTCAGAATTCTATTTATGTCCCTGAAACCACACCAACTATCTCTAGCATGCATCATACACCAAATATCGACTGATAATTTTCTCAAAACGAGCATTGCATCCCCAAACTAGGCCTTCCTCCACGGTTTGCCCTAGGCTGCCCAAAACTTCCCTGTAGCTTCTCAAGCTCTAGAAGTCTTCAAATGGCTCTAAAAATCCCTTCATTGGATTCATAATTCCAAAATTAGTCAACATAGACTATTTTTTCACTGAAAATGGCCTCTGATTGCTCTGATTTCGCCTCCAACACCTGTTAGCACCCCTTGGCACTAGGGTCACTGAAAACTTCTCTGATGGGTTCTCGACCTCTAGAATTCCTAAAAATATTTTACAACCTCCTTCAATGGATTCATAATTCTCATTATAGTAATAAATGTCTATTGGTTCGCTGCATATGGTCTCTAGTTTCCCTGGCTAGGCCTTGAACTGTTGCTGGAAAAAAGCTAGCACTAGTGGCCCCTGGAACTTTACTGGAGCTTCTTGGATTTCTAAAATCCTCTATAGGCTCTACAAACCATCTCATTACATTCATAACATCTGAAATATCCAAAATTTACTATTGGATCGTTGAAAAATACCTCTAGCTCCCCTGGTTGGGCCTCAAACTCTTGCTGCCTCCTGGTGGCCCTAGTGGCCCCTTGAACTTCACTGATGAAAAAACTTATTAGAAGCTCTTTGATGGCTCTACAACCTACTCCATTAAGTCTGGAATGTTGGAGATAGTCAAAATTGACTATTGGCACTCCAAAATTGGGCGAATCTAGCTCCATATAGAGCCAAAACAACTTTTTGCCCAGTGTCCCCTACATCAGCTCCACCAAAACTGAAGCAATTGCAGTTAACATTCCAAAAATAGGACCTCTGCTAGGAATGGAGAAATGACCCTAAAACTCTGCCAGTCTGACCGTTAGTGGTAAATGTCACCACCATGTGTGGGCACATGAAACCCAGATTTCCCCGCGGTAATGGTGGACGATTTAACTAAACCATCTGTGGAAGTTATGCCAACCGTGGCATTTAACGTGCATGTGATAGGTTTTGGGTTAACTGTGCCCTGGGTGTTATGGTTGAATAACCGTCGATCCAAACATAACTGTTGACATAACCATGTGAACACATTTAGTTGGCGGATGGCGTTAGGGCTTAGGCCTAAGGTTCTGGGTTGGCGGTCGTAAGGGTGGGGGGGGAGGGGCCCTCCTATTGGTCCATTAATTCAAAAGTCATCTAGTGGACCAATGAAACCATGCACATGTCATAACTTGATTGGACCCTTCAAAATATTCTGGGGAATATTCTAAGGAATATTCTAGGAATATTCTATGGAATATTCTTTTTTTAATTTCCCAAAATTCCAAGTCAAATGTGGTCAAAGTCCAGTTTTTGTAGTTTACTGGACTTTTAAAACTACGATAACTTCTTCATATGATGTCGGTTTTTTGAACTGTTCACATCGCCATTATCAGGAAGACGAGATCTATCTAGTCGCTCAGGTTCGACACACTTTCGAACACTTTGAATTTTGAGCTATCACTCTAGTCCATGATCCAGTTCTGATCAATAACAATGAAGAAAGAAGATGGCTCCATGATACCTCATTATAAATAAAGCTCGATATAAGGGATGTGAAGGAAAGAGCGAGCCATTTAGCTATATATAAGAAATAATAGATACTCTTCTAGATACAAGCTATAAGTCTTGTGGTGTTGACTTTCCAAATTGAAAGGAAGTATGGAATTTCCTCTGGGTTTTGGAGGGAGTAAATGAGTCTCGTTGGATATGAGAAAGGATCTATTCCCCATTCAAAAGGGGAACATGGATATCCTCTCTGGTTGAGAGATATTGATGATTGACACCACATGTGCATTATATTCTTCTTGTATCATGCATTTTATCAACGCTAATAGTCATAAGTCTAAGTGAAGGTAGTGAAGAGAGAATGGTGGAGGATTGGATAAGAATATGTGGTTTCCCTGAGGATGGATAATACAAAAAAGAAAAGGTACCAACGCTCTTTGAGTATGAGACATGTATCTAAGATAAGAGTGTTTGAAGAGGATCAATATTCTTTGAGGATTGTGAATATAAGATAAGAATAGTCCTAAAATGACAAACCTTGTGAACATCGAGATGCGATATGTAGCTTGTATAAGTAGTGCAATATCAAACATAAAGTCTCCTAGCATAATGCTCTTAAATGAATTAGAACTTGTCTAGTGAGACCTCATAAGACAATTTTGGTCATAATGTTGATGCTTACAGTTTCATTACCATTCTGACTCTTCTTATGAGAACCCTTCAGTTTGAGAATTGTGTTATATTGATTGTAAAATTATGAATATCTTCCTAGTTAAGAGGGAGTATTGGAAAAGTAACTAGTTTCAGTCTTCATAATTGTTGTTATACTCATTTCAATATGTATCTTACATAACAAAAAAAATAATAAAATAAAAAATTATTATTTTTAAGCATGGGTTTCATGCACATTATGGATGGTCGTCTATGTAAAATCATGCTCTTCATGCGTTTATGGTTTGTTGGGTCATATGATTTATTGTCATGAGTCAAGAGAGTCAAAATCATGTCTATAATACCCTTCCATGAAAATACATCTTGTAAAAGAGTTTCTTTTGAGTCTAGTAAGTCTTTGAAACCTCCAATGTACAAGTCAACCGAAAGGAGGCAATTTTACCGTTTGAAGAGGCTATATAAAGGAGAAGATTTGACCTCATTTGGCACTCACTCGCTCACAAGTTCGATCTCAACAAAGGAAGTCTTATCTAAGGATAGAAGAGGAAAGAAAGGAGGAACAAAGGTCTAGAAGTAAAAATGAATCCAAGAAGCCAAGGAAAAACCTATTTTTTGGCTATGTCTCTCTCACATCTGTGAAATTATAGGGTTTCTACAACTACAAAGGAGGTCAAAATTGCAGGTCCAAGTTACAGTAGGAAAAATTATAGTATTCAGTTGTTGGGAGAAGGAGTATTCTTTCTTGGCCTTGTTGAACTTGGAAGGATCTATATTTCTAAATGAAGGATCTCTTGAAGAAGCTAGATTGTGTTATCTACAACAACTACAGGGTGGAAGTTGCAGGGTCCAAGTTGTGGACAAAGTTGCATCTATAAGTTGGTTAATGCAGGATTAAGTTGTGGTGTTCTGATTCTATAGAAGGTTTTACTTGGTACTTGGAGGAGGACTTGGTCTAGGGTTTGAGTCTTCATTGTCTCATTTGAAACATATTCTATAAGAAGATAAGAGTTTTCTAGGTTTTCTGCTTTGAGGGGTTTTGTCTTGGCTTGGAGCCTAATATTATTGTCCATTTTATTTACAATTATTTCTCTTGATCTTTTTTTGATGATACGGATCTAATAAAATAATGAAAGAAGAATAATAAAATTTCACAAGAAATTATTAAGGTTAAGGAAAATTGGAATTAATAGTTGTCATACTACATTTTCCAATAGAAAAGATGTTATAACAACTATTATGTACTTGGATGGAGAGCACCTCTTGGCACAAAAATGAATTGATGAGTATATTAACCACTAACCTAAGTCCATATTAAATCTCGATCTAGCAACGACATTGCATTTTAAGATATTTCTATCTCGAGAGATTTGATCGCTCTTAGTGCTTGGTAGATCTAGAGTTAAGATAGATCTAGGTTAGTTTAATTCCCCCTGACAATGTGTTATCTTCCACATTAATACCATGGTTTCTAATAAAACTAGGGCTAAAAAGCCATGGGTAAAGCTAAGTCAAGTTTACCTTAACTTCTCAACAAAAAATAATTAAAAAATAACAATAATTCATTTTTATTTTTATTTCAAATTTACTTTAACTAGGAAAAAAAAATTGATTAACAAAAATAAAGTAGAATTTTTGTTTTAACACTGGGTTATTTTTATTTTAACAAGGGTTTATTTTAAGACATTTGATCCCTCTCTGCAATATTCCACATAAATACTATGGGTTCTTATTTTTATCGTAACATAGGGTTTATTTTAAGAAATTTGATCCCTCTCCCCAATATTCCACATAAATACTATGGGTTCTCAATACCATGGGTCATTTTTATTTTTATTTTTATAGGGTTATTTTTATATTCTTGTTTTTATTGTTTTTCTTTTTAATTTTATTTTGATGGAGTTAAAATGTGTGTGTGTGTGTGTGTGTGTGTGTGTGTATATATATATATATATATATATATATATATATATATATATATATATCACTTAAGATGATACTTTTCATATGAAATTTATTTTTAATTAATCGATTTAATTAAAAGAAAAAAAATGACATAACTACTTTGAGATAAATCTCAACTATCTAGTATTACTAATATACTTGAATATTCCATGGAGGTTCAATCTCTACCATTTACATAATATTTATTTATAATTAAATTAAAATTTTAGAAGCCTATTCCAAAATAAGTCTATCTCCATAATTAAACATGTATATTGAACTTACAAGAATTTACATACCTCTTACCTCTTAACAAAATTTAATTTGTGGAAACTAAAACCCTCACTATCAAAGAAATTGCAAATAAAATTGTGAGACATAAATTATAACAAAAATAATTAATAATAATAATAATTAATAACAAAAATAAAAAACATTACTAAGAAAAAAATTATTTTTTAATAATATTATTATTTTTAACCATATTATTTTTAATGAGAACAATCATTTTTAAGGAAAACTAATAATAATGATAACTACAATAATTGTTAATCCCCACCCACTTTTTAGAGTGATAAAAAAAATTAATTAACTATTTTGTTAAACATATGAAATAGATCTTTATGAATTCCCATAAGATAATAAGTAATAATAGCAAAAAAAAATCAATAATAAGAAAATATAACAATAATTATATCGAGCATATTTGCTTTAACTCCGATACATCATAAATCATAAATATGGAGTTTTTAAGTAATCACTTGGCTACATCTTTAAATTTATGTTTATGTTTTACATTTACCTAACATGATTATAAATCTATCTTGTAATTGATTGATAACCATGTATAAAAATTAGTATAGCCATATTAAAAGGGTGGTAAATACTTATAAGTATCAATTTATTAAAAGCATCAAAACACATTTTATAATATATCTCATATTATTAAAATTTAATAAATCATGAAAATAGTTAAATTATTACTTTGTTACAGTATCATGAATCAATATTATAGTTTATTAATACCATATGTTAAAAAAACTATCTCTCACACACTTATTTATATGACAAGTTTTTTAATTAATCAATCTAATTAAAAAAACAAAACTAACATTACTACTTTACACATAAAACTCAATGTTTGATTATTTTGTGTATTATTAAAAAATATTCTAGAAAATATCAAAATTTCACAAGACACTTGTTCACATGACAAGTTTTTTGAATCAATCATTCTAATTAAAAGAAAAAAACTAGCATAATTACTTCGCAATAAAACTCAACCTTTGATAATTTTGTGTATATTATTAAAAAATATTCTAAAATATTTGATTAAATCTTTATTATTCATTTAAATATTTTTTCTTTTTATTTTTTCTCTTATCTCTTCTTTAAATCTAATTCCAACCACTTAAACTAAAAATTATTTATTTAATAATTATTAATATTTAAATTAAATTTTTAAAAACCCTATCCCAAAATTTAAATACTTATCCTTATAACATATAAAAGGAATGAAAAATAAAAACAAATAAGAAAAAAAAAAAAATTTAAATGCGAAAAATACTCTGGTGTATATTGTGTACCAGGACAACTTGCAAAAAACTATTATCAGAAAAAACTAGGATTTCTGTTTATTACAATTATTTTTCTGAATCAATTTAAATCTATCTTTTCACTAGAACCTGTTCATACTAGTTCCAGAAAAAAGAAAACATACTCTGCTATTTAAAACAGCAGTCTCCATAAAATTTGTGTCTTTAGCATATTCAACTACATAATAGAATATAAACCTATGCCGAAACATGGCTCTTTTGATCTGTTTTTTAAACAAAAGTAAAACATCCCTCAAAAACAAAAAAAGATAACGAAAACCCTCTCATGGAAGGCTAACAGTACCAGTTGCGCCACTTCCATCTGCTCTGAAAAGCTGATATTGCATCACACCTGATCTGCACTCCAGTCCTTTCTTCGATAGGTGGTCAGCAACAACATTCATCTCTCTATACACATGGCGAAAAGTGACCGATATGAATTGATTCTTCAGACAGTTGATTCTCTCCATCCATTTGCCAAGAAGTGCTATGTTGATCCATGCTTTTTCATTCATATGGTCTATCAATACTTTCGAGTCCCCAATGATCCAAATTTTTTCTATATCTAGATGGTTGGCGCACCATAGCAGCCCCCAGAGGGCTACCATTTCCGCCCTCATGTTCGTGCTAGTACCCCCATTCCAAAAAAAATTATAGTGACATTTCGGAGATAGAAACAGAGTTTCCCCGCAACCATAAACAGACTGCTGAGATGCCCCATCGAAATATCCAAGCGGAAACTGAAATTCACGAGGAAATTTTTTTTTTGATAGATCAGCAGGTGGTTTTTTGACAGTCTTAATGTTTTCCCATGAGCTAAAGATCCGAAAAGTTGTAATGCTAGGGAGTACAGTGGCATCCTCAAAAAGCTTCATGTTGCGAGTGCAACACAGATGCCAATGGAATAGAATCAGAATGATTCTAACAGCAGCCCCTCCTTTAAGCCACCACCACAAGCAACCCCCCGTCGAAATATGGACTGGAATATTAATCTGTAGTTTTTGCCCAATGTCTTCCATCGTCTCTAAAGCAAATGGACACTGGTAAAATAAATGCTCATTATCTTCTTCTGCTAATCCACATAAACAGCATATCCCTGGTCCATTCCAACCTCTTCTTTGCATGTTTTTCCATGTTAAGTTTTTATCTTTCCACATTGTCCAAAGGAAAAGAATCATTTTCATTTGTGCCCCAAATTTCCAAAACCTGTAGAACCAACAGCCTGAGATCTGATTAGTTTTCTTTTTTATCAACACAGAGTAAATATCTCAAGCTATCAACCTTTCCTTTGTCTTTATTCCTTCCCATTGTAACCGGTCACCAACACCTGACCTGCATAGTCCAATGGACTTGAAACTATTAATAAGAGTATTCCATGAGTCTGCCCATCTACTGTCTAGTCTCAATTCTGCGAAATCAATCCAAATTGGAATCTCCCTAGGCCATTCCTTGATGACCTGCTGAATGAAAAAAAAGCCCCTCCGATTTAAACATTGAATAAAATCCCCATAGTTGTTGTTGTGAGCCTCAAATCCCATCATCATCCTGCTCCCAATGAGGATTTTTGCCCCATTCCCAAATACCCATTTCAAATGCTCCATTATTTTAGGCCAAAGTTTTCCAAAATCTTTCCAGATTTGAGATCTACTATTGCCCTCCTTCCAACCTGAGAATGCCAATTCTTCCACCGAAGTTCCTTTCAGATATTTTTCCTTTATAATATCTTGCCATTTCCCTTTGCCATTAAGGCACCTCTAGATTGTCTTGATGATGAGGGCTTCACCGAAAATCTCCAAGTCTAGAATACCCCAACCCCCACTTTCTTTCGGTGTCATCAAGCTATCCCACTTGGCCAGGTGTATAGGATTTTTAACTCTTCCTCCACCCCAAAGAAAGTTGGCCATGATTTTTTTTATTTCCTTCAGAATTTTGTTGGGCAAAACAAATAGATGGCCCCAGTATACTGTTATTTGTTGTAGAACAGCTTTGATCAGAATCAACCTTCCACCTTTGGATAACCATTTGGTTGACCAAAATTTAATCTTCTTACTATATTTATTAATCAGCCAAATCCAATTATTCGATGAATAACTCCCCGCCTTCATTATAAAACCTAGATATGTCATGCCATTACTCAATGGAAACAATTTGAAATTGAACAGAGCTTTTAAGCCTAGATACATCTCCTCCTCGCCCTCCGCATAAAAAATGCAAGATTTCTCAACACTGGTTCTCATTCCAGTGGCCTCACTGAAAATTTTAATTGCATCAAACATTACCTTCTATCTTTCTTTGATCAGCATTTCAAAAATGAGGATATCATCTATGAAAAAGCTGTGAGAAGTCTTCAACTGGTTGCTGATTGCTATACCCCTAAAAGCTCCATCCTTCACAACCCTCTTAATTTTCAAACTTAAAGCATCAATAACTAAGATAAATAACAGAGGTGACAGGGCACACCCCTGTCTCAGACCCTTACCTGGATTGAAAAACTTTGATGCCGAACCATTGATAATCACAGCCATCAAAGTATTACTAATACACCCCATTATCCAAGCCACCGCCTCCTTAGTAAGTCCAATCTTGAACAGAATTAGGTGCAGGAACACCCAATCCACATGGTCGTATGCTTTTTTTAAATCAATCTTAATGACCCCCGCAGCCATCTTCTTTGATTTTATCAAATGAAGAGTCTTTTGTGCTGTTGTGACTGCATCATGGATATTCCTATTTTTTAGGAATCCATATTGCTTAGGTGATATGTATTCAGATAAAATTTCTTCCAATCTCTTAGAAAGGATCTTGGAGATGATTTTGTAAACTGTGTTACATAAAGAAATGGGCCTATAATCATCGAAAGAAAGAGAAGCTTTCTTTTTGGGGATTAATACCAGGAAAGTAGAGTTGATCACCCCGGTTATCCTTCCATTTACTCTAGCTTCCTCCATCAAATCCACCAGTTCCTCTATGAGTTCATCACAGAAATGCAGGAAAAAATCCAGGGTCCAGCCACTTGGCCCTGGACTTTTATCTTCCACCATAGATTTTAAAGTTTTTTTAACTTCTTCGGGAGAAACCTGTTTCAATAGGGCCTGTTTGTCCTCTGTCTTGAACATTATCGGGAAATCCCAAATCAAATTTAGATGCTCAGCAGAGAAAGGGACGTCCTGTTTTTTTATAAAGAGACCCAAAGTATTGAACAACTGCTCCTTTTATCTCCCCTGCAGTAAGATATCATTCTCCCCACATGTCTGATCAAAGTCTATCAACGTTCTCTTTGATGTTCGTAGTTACCTTCTCCATTCTACTTGTCTGCGTCTGCATCAAACCCTATTAAATTATGCCTTTGAGATTAGTGAATTGGAGTTTATTGAATCTTTCTAAGATTGAAATTAGGTTTTCACACTAATATTAAATTAATGTTAAACTTAAATTAATGTGAAGATAGAATAATTCCCTTAGTATTAGCTTATAATATAATAATAATTTTTTATAGTAAGTTATAGTGTAAATAATAGTATTAATAACATTAAAATTATTAATATAAATACTATTAATATTGATAAATAATATTAATAACATTTATATTATAAGTTTTTTAATAATAATATTTTTAATAAAATTACTAATAATATTAATAATATTAATAACATTATATTGATATATTAAAATAAAAACATTAATGTAATAATGTTATTATTAATAATTATAATGAGATTGATTCATGTATTTCATCAAATTTATTAATGTGGTTGTGATGGTGAGTATAAATTATGGTGGATTAAGCATGCTTATGTTGACCATGTTTGTGTATGGTTTGACCATGTTGTCCATAGTTAACTATGGGTGACCATGAATGAGCATGATCACCATGTTTGACCATGGTTGACCTTTTTTGACCATTGCTAAACATGTTCAACAATGATCAACTAGAGGTGATTATGTGAGAACATGATTGCCCATGGTTATCAACACTTAACTATACATGACCATGGTTGACTATGTGGGCTATATTAGATCATGATAAAACATGCTTAAGTGATTTGTTATGGCTTACTTTAGGTATATAGGAACTATAGTCTCTAATCAACTATATGGATTATTGTCTCCTTTCCCATTATATATTATTTCTAGTTCTTCATAGGTTGAACTAGGGCATAGAACTCCTTGTCATAGGTAGGATGGTTGAAAAAAGTCCCCATAAAATACTTCAAAATGGTTACATACAAGTCTTCCTCTGTACAATAATATTTTTGCTATAGTATAACCACTCACATCTATCTCCACTTTGAAAGGTTGTTGCAATTTCGTAATGTCAGAACTAATGCTTGAATGTTCTTCTTCTTTAACTCTCCAAAGGACCTGTGTTGACCCTTTTTTTATCCATATTTATTTAGGAATGAAATAGAATAAAAATATAAGTATAAACACATAGGTGCAGCTAAAATAAACATTCATTTGATTAATATCAAAGAACTGAAAGATGCTTACAAGAATAATGGAAATAAACTAGGTCGGTGATAGTAGCTTATCTATGAGAAGATATGTGACAGCTACATGCCTTTGAACTGTGTTATGGTGTGGCTTAAGGGAATTTTTATTATTAAACAACAAATGAAAACCATAAACAACCAAAACCCTAACCCCAGGAGATGAAACACTAAGAGTTTGTGGGCCCTATTGGGGTTAATTGGACAACTAACTTCCTAGGGTCGTAACTTGGTCATATGATATTTGTTTGGCGCGTACGATATCTCATTGGAAAGATATATTTGACTACTATAGGATTTTATATAGGCCCTTGCCTCGGGTCTGCTACGAACCTCAAAAAAATTTTGTTTAGGGGGGTCAAAATAGCTCAGGAAGTTTAGGACCCAAAAAATAGCTAAAATAGTAAATAGTCCTATAATTGAGGAAATAGATGAAATTGGCTAAAGGTATAGGTGGAATAGGTGGGTGGCTACCAATATCTTCCTGGATCAGTATTCACCCCTTAGGAAGAAATGGTCCACATTGGGTTTGGAACCTCCATGAGGTGAAGAAATTTCTCTTGAACCTGGTCCTTGGTGAACCACTTTCCCTGGTGAAGGAGTTGACCTAATTTGACAAATCGATATAGCTGGATCCTCTATTGGTGAGTGTTATTGATATTTGTGTACATGATCTTATCAGTTCTGGCATGTTCAATGCATCTTGGATTGAGCTTTGTTGGTGTCAACTGCTCAACAATGTGGGATGTGTCCAATAATGGGGGAAAATATGGTCATAGTCGGTCCACATTAAATACTGGGCGAAGGCCAAGGAAAGGTAGATGTTGACCTCGAAGGAATTGTCCACTAAAAACTTGATGATGGTGCATGACCCATATCAGATCGATCGAAGGTTACCGTGTGGCCCAACAAGGAGTTCCTTCTGCAAATGTAGCCACACTTTGTCTCCCACCTAGAACTTGTGTGGAACCCGATGTTGATCATGACGATGCTTGTACATCACATTGGCTCTGTCTAATATGTCACAGGACTACTAGAGGATGTGTTGAATGTGCTCAATGAATTTTTTAGCCCTATCATATTCTAACTGGACATGAGACGAATTTCCTCAGTATCTACAAATGGTATGGCCAAATCAATGGGACATAGTGGCTGGAAGCCCAACCCCACCTGAAAGGGACTATGGCTAGTTGAGTTATGGAGAGCTCTATTGTAGTTGTGCTAGACATAGGGGAGGTTTTAATCCCATGTGTGTGGATGCATTGAGTTGTGCATGCACATAATGTGCACGATCATCTTGTTGACCACCTTTGTTTGGCCATCAGTCTCAGGGTGGAAGACCATGGAATTAATGAGCTTAGAATCCAACATCGACCAAAGGATTAACCAAAATGTACTTAGGAACCTATTTTCTTGATCTAATACAATGGACCATGGCATCCCAAAGTGTACCCACACTCGTTCAAAGAAGAGCTTATCAGTGGCCTTTGTTGTGATACTCTTCTTGCAAGCTCCTAGAATGGCCATCTTAGAGAATTTGTTGATGACCATGAAAACACAGCCATTTACATGCTTAGTAGAAGGGAGGCCCAACATGTAATCCATGGAGATGAATTTCTAAGGCATAAGAGTATATATGCCTTGCTTCTTTATCATTGGTTTCGTAATGACACGAGCAGTGTAGGATCCGATGTACTTCCCAACAACCCGTCAAAGGTTCGGCCAATAAAAATACTTTTGCAACATCGACAATGTTTTATCTACTATGAAATGTCGAACAACCCACCTATAGTGTGCCTAAACAATCATATTTCCACACTCACTTGAAGGAACACAAAGGTGTCCCAAGTGTCACAATAATGTGCACTAGAGGTGAAAATATTGAGCTTGCTTGCCTTCTAAGAGAATTTGATATCTGTTGTTGAGTTCTGGATCACTCTTGTAAAGATGCGGCCACCCTAAAGTCTATAATCCACAAGAGTCGAGAACAGTGGTCAGCAGCATGATTGGTGGTCATCTTAGACAATCTGCAATATTGTTGGTGCTTCCCTTATTGTACTTGATGTTCAGGTGGAATTGTTGCAGATATGTGGACCATCTATGATGGTGATTGTTTTGCAACATTCCTTGTGTCTATATGAATTGTAGGGATCGATGGTCTGTGTGGATGATTCTTTCCCTCCACAGAATGTAATGCTTCAATTTTCAGTGGAACTGTAAAGTGGAATACATATCTATATCATAGGTGGGATACTTTCAGACTGTGTCTAAAATTGTTTCACTGTGATATGCCATCGGATGCCCTTTTTGGGTAAGAAATTCTACTATAGCATAGTCATAGGTATCTACCTCAATCTCAACTAGTTATTGGTATTTTTAAACTCGTGCAGAGAAGAGGAGATGCTTCAACTCGAAAAATTCCTTCTGTTGGGATTCGGATCAGAAGAAGTTTTCTTTCGCTCCCCTGTTGGTGATTAGACTCAAGGGCCAAGTGATATGAGAGAAACCCAACACGAACCTGCGGTATAAATTATCAAGTCCCAGAAAGATGCGTAGCTCTATTAGAGTTGTTGGGGTTAGCAATCTCGAATAACTTGTATCTTGGCTAGGTCCACATGAACACCCCTCTCATCAATGATGTACCACATATATTGAACCTCGATCATACCAAAAGTTCATTTCTCCAAATTGGCATAGAACTTGTGATGTCACATAGTTTGGAGGACCGGTCGTGTATGATGTAGGTGCTCTTCCCAAATTTGGTCAATGAGATCAAGATGTTGTCCAAATACACTACCATGACTTAGTTGGTGAAGGGTCGCAAGATGTTCTCAATCAACCTCATGAAGGTTATGGGGGAATTCGTCAAATCAAAAGGCATGACCAACCATTTGAAAAGACCCTCCTTGGATTTGAAGGAATTCTTCCACACATAAGAGGGTTCAATTGGAACCTGATGATAACCAGAATTAAAATAAATCTTGATGAAATATTTGGCCCCCTTGAGATGGTCCATAAGGTCATCACTCCATGGTATTGGATACCTATTATGGATAATGATCTTATTCAATTCTTGATATTCAATAAAGAGTTTCCAAGTGTCATCTTTCTTCTGTACCAACACGATCAGGCTCCCACAAGGTGATGAACTTGGCCTAATGTGTCCTTTCTGCAATAGCTCCTGAATTTGGCTCTTAATTTAATCCTTCTCTAGAACAGAGCATCAGTATATTAGTTCATTGGGTAGCGGCACGCCTGGACTTATATCGATGGAGTGATTGACCTGATAGTGCAGGGGTGCCCTTGTGGGTGAGGTGAATATTCCCCTGTAATCCTCCATGGAATTTTCCATCTGGTGCTGCCATGCAAAGAAGCCCTATCTGGAGGTTTTGGATGTGGGCACAATGTTATTCTTTCCCTGAGGGCGAATCACAAGGAAGAAAAATTTCCCAATATGGTAAATGATATTACTGCATTGTTTCACATAGATCAATGAGATGGTTGTAGGTGGTGCTACCTCTTGTATCTTGTATAACTTATTTTGTAAAGAAATATTAACAGTGTGAGGTTTATCCTTAGACACAACATGATGCTTTCCACAAGTATGGTTGGCCTAATAATACATCACAAACTTCAAGAGGAGAAACATCACACAATAACTCATCTATGAAATGCTTGATGTTGCACGGAAGGCAAAACTATTGGTTGACGCAGAGATCTCGTCCTTCGTGAAACCACCAATGATGTATGCATGCCAGTGTGGTGTGGTCAATACGGCAAACTACTTCATGACCTTTGTTCATATGAGCTTCTTTTGGTTCTCACTATCGACAATGAACTGCAGCAGAGAACCATTCACCCACATTTGTGAGTGGAAGAGATGCTCCCCTTCTACCACGAAAATGAAAACAAGTATCAATAGCTATAATTAAAAATAATAATAATAATTATAATACTAATCATTAACAAAAATAAAAATTATTATTAATTAAAAAAATCATTATTAATAATAATATTTAAATGTATGAACAATTATTTATTTTTTAAGAACAAATAAAATAAATAATAATAACGATAACGATTATTAATCCAAGCCATAAAGTGATAATAAGGATTTTGGATTTTTATTGACTATTATGTGATCCAAATTAAATAAAACAAATGCAACACACAACATGAGACAGAGCTCACACACCTTGTCATTAGCTCAACAATGACATTGCATATTTATAGCATAGGCATTCACCTAATCTTCCCAAGTTTGAGGCAACAATCCTGAACTGGTGGAACTAAACTCTAATTATAAAACTCTCGTTCAACAAACCATAACCACTCCTATTTATACATTATTCTAGATTATTCTCACATCCTCCCTTAATGGAGAAATGGATTTTCTACAACACCTAATTTACTTCTAAAAACTTCAAACTTGAGTTTACCAAGAGGCTTGGTAAATTATCAGCCATATTATCCTTGGTATTACAAAATACTAAATCAGTTTCATTTGATTCAATATTCTCTCGTACAAAGTGGTATTGCAGCTCAATGTGTTTTGATCTGGCATGATATATTGGATTGTGTGCTAATTTTATAGCACTTTGATTATCACAATTTATGCATGTTGAACCAATTTTCTCTTCCTCGAGATATGCAAGAATTCTCTGCAACCAAACAGCTTCACTGGTGGCATTGGTCAAAGCTTTGTACTCAGATTCTTTTGATGATAAAGAAACAACTAGTTGTTTCTTACTACTCCATGACACAACCCCTGATCCTATATGACATGCATAGCTAGAGGTAGATCATCTTTCATCAGGATTTCTTGCCCAATCTGAATCAGGAAAACCTGTCAGTGCAACATCAGATTCATCAGTATACATAATACCTAAATTGATTGTTCCTTTTAAGTATCGAAGAAAATTCTTTGCAGCATTCCAATGATTTCTTGAAGGCTTAACCATAAACTGACTAAGGATACTAACTAAGTCTGCAATGTCTGGTCTACTAGTGGTGAGATAATTCAGAATTCCCACGAACTGACGATATAAAGTTCCATTTGCCTCTTTAGTTCCATATTCTTTGTACAACTTTGCATTCTATTCTAAGGGAGTTGACATAGCTTTGCAATCACTCATATTGAACTTTTTAAGAATTTCCTTTGTGTATTTACTTTGAGTGATCAATGTTTTACCAGGCTCTCTCCATACCTCAATTCCTAAACAGTAATGCAATTCACCCAGATCTTTCATTTCAAATTCCTAAGACAACTGAATTTTAATTTCGTCAATTAACTTGTAAGCACTGCCTGTGATAATGAGATCATCCACATATAAAGATATTAAAGCAACATTTCCTTCTTCATCTTTCTTAACATATAGGTTAGGATCATTTTTGCTTTTCACAAACCCATTCTGATGAAAGAAGGTATCAATATTTACATACCATGATCTTGGCGTCTGTTTCAAACCATATAAGGCTTTTCTTAACCTGCAGACTAGATGCTCCTGTCCCTGTTTGACAAACCCTTCAGGTTGAACCAGATAAACTTCTTCCTTTAAATCACCATTCAGAAAAGCAGATTTGACATCCAATTGATGTATATTCCAATTATGTTTTGTAGCTAAGGCAATCAGTACTCTAATTGTATTCAATTTAGCTACTGGTGCAAAAGTATCTTCATAATCAATTCCCTCCTGTTGAGCATATCCTTTTGCAACTAATCTCGCCTTAAATTTATCAATGCTACCATCTGCTTTAAATTTAGATTTATACAACCATTTGCTTCCAATTGGAACTTTTTTCAGGGAGTTCAACTAATTCCCATGTTTGATTTTTCATAAGAGAGTCATATTCATCATTCATAGCATTTCTCCATTGTTCATTCTATTTAGCTTGTTCATAATCAACTGGTTCTACAACATTCATGATATTAGACATCAAGGCATAATCTTTATACCTTGTAGGAATTTGGGTTTTTCGGATTGACCTTCTTGGTTCTACAATACCTGTTGGAGCTCCATCCATGAT
The DNA here is from genome assembly GCA_034641835.2 of Pinus albicaulis. Classification (NCBI taxonomy): domain Eukaryota; kingdom Viridiplantae; phylum Streptophyta; class Pinopsida; order Pinales; family Pinaceae; genus Pinus; species Pinus albicaulis. Next base: position 47,466 of record JAXQQM020075074.1, read on the forward strand.
TCTCCTGCTTTGAGGTGAATCTTCCTCTCGTGATGAATCACTGCTGCTGGATGTGCTCATGCTGCTTTCATTCTGATCTTGAACCTGTACCTGTACCTATTCCTATTCATGTCTAACCAAAGTATCAATTTTGACATGATCATCATTAGATATATGCCAAGCATCATTCATTGTATCACTTTTATCAGCATTCTCATGAAATACCACATCTCGACTTGCAAACAGTTTATGTGAACTAGGATCAAACAATTTATATGCTTTCTGATTTGTACAGTACCCAATAAAAACACACTTGATTGACTTTGCATCAAGCTTTCTTCTGTTATCCTTAGGAATATGTGCAAAGGCAGTACATCCAAATACTCTTAAATGACTGACATCAGGTTTATGACCATAAAGAATCTCAAAAGGAGTTTTAAAAGCTAATTTCTTAGTGGGACTTCGATTCTTCAAATAAACAACAGTATTAATGGCTTATACCTAGAAACCATTAGAAATGTTTTTACCTTGAAGCATACTGCGAGCACACTCCACCAGTGTTCTATTCCATCTCTCAGCAACACCATTTTGCTCAGGAGTATGAGGTACTGTGAACTGTTGTTGGATCCCATGAAATTTACAATACCTGTTAAACGCTCCTGATTTATATTCACCACCCTGATCTGATCTGAGAATTTTAATGTATTTGCCTATTTTCTTTTCAATAAAAGTTTTGAATTCTTTAAAATACTCAAAGAAATCACTTTTTCTTCGTATGAAATAGACCCATGTATATCTAGATCTATCATCAACAAAAATAAGAAAGTAGGAAGCACCACCAAGCGACCTAGTTTTCATAGGTCCACATACATCAGTGTGAATTAATTCAAGTATATCATATTGTATTTTCTATGTATGAACGAGAAACTCCTCTCTATGCTGCTTACCAAGTGCACAAGCTTCACATGGTAAATGTTCACACTTCATAACAGGAAGACCTTCAACCATTGTTTTTCTTTGCAACAACAATAAATCATTGTAATTTAGGTGCCCATACCTGTGATGCCATAACTCTGTTGTTGACATTGTTGTGGATGTCAATGCAACATGACGCTTCATCGTCACATGTAATTTATACAATCCACCAAGCCTGGTACCTGTGGAAACAACCTTGTAGTGATCTTGAACATCTTTCACAATACACCCCAATTTACCAAATTCCACTTTTAAATTATTATCAGTGATAGTTGAAACATATATCAATTTATTTTTAATACCAGGAACATACATCACATCATGAATCTGTCTCATTTGTCCATTAGGTAAGTACACACTTATTACGCCATAGCCTTGGACTTTATGTGACCTATTATCTCCTAGGTAAATGTGTGTGCCATCAATTTTCTCGTAATATTTATCATACCATTCTTTATTACAAGTCATATGAGCTGATGCACCAAAATCTATGAACCAAGCAGTCTCATCATCAGTTTCAGCAGACAATGCAGCATCAGAAAGAAAAAATTTAAGATTTTTAAATCCATCAGTAACTGAAGTGTCTCTGTTCATGAAATTTTCATTATGCCTTCTATGTCTCTAATTTGATTCATGATTCTTTATTCTATAGAAATATTTATCTAGATGTCCAGGTTTTCCACAATAATCACATTCAATATTTCTCTTAACATAAGAATCAGGATGTGTCATACCTTTCTGCTTTGCTTGAAAATGGCCTTTGTTCTTGTCCCATGTTCTCCCTCAGAATGATATTTTACCTCTTGCAATCAATGCCAAATCAAAATCATTTGAATCCAGTTCAAAAATTTTCATTCTCTCTTCTTCTTGAAGAAGAATTCCAGCCATTTCATCAAATGTAGGAGGCGTTTGTCTAGCTGAGAGTGATGAAATAAAGACTTTATAGTCTTGGACTAAACCCTTCAAAGAAACAGTTACTAAATCGCTACCAGACACTTTTTCACCAATGTCACCAAGCTTATCGCTTAAGTCTTTAATTCTAGAAACAAAGTTGTTGATGCTTTCATTGGCTTCCATTTTGATAGATAGTAGCTTCGTTTTTAAAAATAATATGCGGTTTGCATTAGTAGTCTCGTACAAACCTTTGAGCATTTCCCACATGTGCTTTGAAGATGTACAGTCCCGAATGTGAGGAATGATGTTGTCCTTTACAGACATGCGCAATAGCACTTTCGCTTTCATTTCTCGTTTATCCCAATCTGGAATCATGGCAGCAGTAGTAGGCTTGGGCTCATCACCTTTGACAATCGTCCAGAGGTTGTATGCCTCGAGAACGATGACCAACTTAAACTTCCAATTGACGTAGTTTTCACCATCAATTTTGGTGGATTCATTTAAATATGAATCGGCAAGAGGATTAGCCATTGTTTTCAACAGCAAAAACCAGATTCAATTACAAGAAATTAATTTACTTGCAAAAATTATTGCAATTAGAATTTGAAGAATATCTATACTCTTCTCATAGCAAAAAAACCATAAAAAAATTCCACTTTAAAACAATTCAAAGTGCTTTTCTCCTCATTTAAGCTTCAATGCCAATTTAAGCATATGATACCACAAGTCATCGAGCTCCCTCACATTGGCTCAGCATGAAGATGTCCCTTGATTCTCTTTACTGTGGAAATGCCCTGATCTGGTGCTATCCGATGCGGTCCTCGTCAACTCATAGCCGATCTCGTGGACTTACGTTAAGGATACGATTTACGCTGTGCCAATGTCCACTCTACAGTGTACGCTATGGTCCAGTGCGAACAATGGGCCGGTGCTTGCTGTGCTACGGGCTTACTGTCAAGATATCACATGACTTGCACATAAAGTAGGCTGATAATGTAATGCCAGTCAGCCAGAACAATGTTGCATTGCTAGATTCGACTCGACCTTCCAGCGTCCAATTCAATGAGAAGTTACCACATTTGATCCAGATCATATCTCAGTATTGAACCCAGAAACAATGTCCAAAAGATTCGTTGCTAACACAAGCTCAAACCCAAGTATCAATATCCAAAGGCTCAAATCTTAGTGTCGATTTCCGCAGGTGAAAACTCTATAATTGATCTCCACAGCACAGGAGTGCTCCACACAGGTGAGGATGTGATGCTTCATGGAGCACGACTCCGTTCAGCAGCCAACGTCTTACGATTTGAGAAATGGCGGGGAGGCCAGGAAGGAGCGTAGCAAGCTCAACGACACAACAAACACCAGAGCTCTAATACCAAACTAAATAAAACAAATGCAACACACAACGTGAGACAGAGCTCACACACCTTGTCATTAGCTCAACGATGACATTACATATTTATAGCATAGGAATTCACCTAATCATCTTAAGTTTGAGGCAACAATCTTGAACTGGTGGAACTAAACTCTAATTATAAAAATCTCATTCAACAAACCATAACCACTCCTATTTCTACATTATTCTAGATTATTCTCACAATCCATACCACTTCTGAAATGGAAATTAATGATTTTGATTGACTATTTTGTGAACTATACCACTTCTGAAATCGATCCGTGCTGAAAATAAATAATAATGATAGTTGTAACGATTATTAATCCCCAACCACTTCATTTTAGAGTGATAAAGGATTTTAGTTGACTATTTTTTGAACCATACCACTCCTGAAATGGATTCTATGAGATAATAATTAATAATAACTAAAAACAATTAATACTATTTTTTTTTATATCAATACACTTATTTTTATTGAAATTTGATAGATATATATATTTTTCTAATTTCATATCAATGAAATAATTCCTCATCTTCGATAAATCAATGGATAAAGTTTTAAGTAATTAGTTCCATACATATTTAAGTAATTAAAATTCATTTATAAAGATAAATAAAAGGTGAGATTATCCTCACACTATTCTATTCGTTGTAATTCTCCTGCTTCGATATGCTATGATATGCCAGCCCATTCTCCCCACATGTTTGATCAATGCTTATCGATGTTCTCTTTGATGTTTATGGTTCCCTACTATTCTTCTTCTTTGCTACGCATTTCATATTAAAATTTACGTTTTTTTATGTTCATGGTTCCCTACTATTCTCATTACTATTTTCATTGTTTGCTATAAATTTCATAGTAAAATGTATGATTGACCATCATTGTGCCTCCATATGTGTCAAACCCTCTTAGCGAATGATGCCTATAAGCTTACTGAATTCGTGTAACAACTTTGGGTTAAAATTTCATATAATAAATTTAATAAAATATAAATAATACCAAGGTTATGGGACATGTATTCCAAGTTCAAAGTTGGGAAAAACACCCTAGTAGATGTTCATTTGGTTTATTACGACTAAGAGGAAAATGACAAAGGAAATGAAAAAATATTTGAAAAGGAAAAGATACATTAATTGACATGTTATTTATGAAAATAATGGAAAATAGGAGAAAATGAAGGTGAAAGGTTACATGTTTCATGCGAGGAGGAAATTGAAGGAAAATAGAGGAAAATGAAGAAAATAGAGGCCTCCTTATTAAAAATGTTTTTAAGGATCAGTTCACATATTTTGATGGTTAAACTTTTTTTAGATCTGTTTTGGAGTTCTCTCTCTATTATTGCTCTCTCATACTCTTTCACACTTAGAGAATTATTAGAATACTCTAGCATTGGAGAAAGGAAGACAAAGGAAGGACAAGGAAGAAAAGGGAAACAAATACCAAGCAAGGAAGATTTGGATCAAATGGCTATGATGGGAATACTTGTAAGTATCGATTTGCATGTATGATTTTCTTGTTAGTTTTGGCATGCATGGTACATGCACATGTGTATTATGGTTCTCTTTCCATCATGGGCATGGGTTTTTCTAAGTGTGATAGGGGTTTCAATTTTGCCTTGCCATTTTCAGATAACCATGGTGTGATGGGGTTCTTTTAATTGGTTGAGTTTGATTGTCCGATGGTTTTGGAACTGGGAGAGGTGGTCTCAAGAAAATTTCCAAATTCCTAGGGATCCCTTAACCAGTAATGGCAGATCACATGGTAAATATTGAGGGTGGAGATAGAAAAATTCGTCAAGGTATTGGTAATAAATCTGTAGGCATCCAAGCTTGTTTAGGCCTATTAATCCCTTGACTAGTTTTGGCGGTATTGTGGTAAATAGTGGTAGTGTATGTTATTTGTTTGGACATATGAATCCCTTGGTCGATAATGGCAGGATAAACAGTAAATACTGGTTGTATAAATGAGGGTTTCAGACCTAGAAATCCCTTGACCAGTAATGGATGGATCTACCATAAAGCTTGAGGAAGCTCGGGTTGATTTGTTGTGAGTTCCACATTCATGATTGGAATATGGCGTGGGGGAATTAGCTGAAAGAAAGATTTGGTTTAGCCCAATCTATGCTTGGGTGGTATATGGAAGTCTTGACTTGGTTGGATTTTTCATATGTTAATAAGAGCTCTCTTTTCCCCTTGTATTTTATGAGTATTTATACTTGTTTTTATGTGGTTTTGATGGTTGTTCTATCGTTTTTATTATTCTCGTTATATGCTGGTTATAAACATGGTTTTATGGAATAATTTAGTTGTGTATCTCATCATTTTTTGAATAGTAAATGATGTTGAATAATGTAAATAGGTTAGGTCTTCATAAATTGTACTTGAGTTAATACTTATTGTAAATGTTAAAAGAATAAAGAAAATAATTCTATATTATTATTAAATGACTTATTAAAGCATGAGTTTCATGCTTGGGTCATATTTATTTTAGGTCAAAGTCCTTATTAGGGACTTCTTCATTTTATTTTGAGTCTATAGGATTATTGCATATTTAAATTGATCCATGTTGGTCTTTTGAATCATGCAAATAGGTCAGGTATTGAGTAATATATGATTTAAGAAGCCTCCAAATCATGTCGGCTTTAAGATGGTCAATTTGGCCTCAAATCTAGTAATTCAAACCCATCATAAGGCTATATTTATAGGAATATCGAATTCACTTGGAGAAAATTAACTGCAACACAGAAATTCGATCTTGTATCTGCAACAAGGAGAAATCACGAGATTAAGGAAAAGGAATTTATTGATTCGAATTTTGGCACACTTATAGAGTTGAAGAAAATAAAAAAAGTGGCACCACTCTGTATGCATTTGGAGCTATAGTTTTCGTAGATCGAACTTATCAAAGTTTTGTTGTAATAGTTGTTTTGAAAATGCTATTGCAAGGGAGGAAGAAGTCGAAGTTTGTTTTGTTGAATTATGTTTCTTGGATAAGTTTTATTGAGCCTAAATCAAAGTATTTGAAGCAATATCAAAGTCTCTACCTCAATATCGCAATCCCAAGAAGCAAGGTTGAAGTTCCAGGTCATCATAGTGCTGCTATTGTTGTTGCTGCTGCTAGATTCAGGAAGGAGCACAAGGAAGGCTAACTTGGTGTGGAGGGAGTCTAGGTCAAGGTCTAGAGTATCAAGAATCACTATTTAAGGAATAATTACTGACTCGGTTTTCCCCTCAAGGAATTTTTTCCCTGGTTTCGCACCTACATCTAGTGTCCTTGATCTATGTGTATTTACTTTGATATTTTCTTGATGAACTGATAAGAATAAAGATAAGAAGAACATAATAATAAATAAAGAAGATCAGAATTAAATAATAAATAACAAGAGGATATTTCCACCTTTCTGGTTCTCTAACATGGTTTTAGAGCTTGGGTGAATAAAGGAGGAAAAGGCAGTCTCAATAACTTGAACAAGGAAATCATAAGAAGTTCACTAAAGGGGAAAAGTAAATATAGTGGAGATTTTCTCATATAAAGGGACCTCTCATTGCTTATATAAATAGAACCTTAAGGAGGTTCTCTAGAAATATGTACCTAAGGGTATGTTGATGATGTGTGAAACCCTAAACCTATTTAGGGATATTTATGAAGAAATTGCTTTTATGATTAATGTGTTTAAAATGTCGTGTTTTGGATTTTGATATGATCATGGAACCTCTAGAATTTCTTGAGTTAAAATGATGTTATTTAAAATATCGAACCTATGAAGTCTGATATAATTAGGGTTTAATTTGACAATGAACCGAAACCCTAGGTTTTTTTAGGTCTATAGGTAAAAACCTTGTTATCGAAAGTCCTAGGAGTGAAACCCTAGGGATATGTTCTCTTAATTGAATCCCTATCCTAGTCTAGGACAATATATGTCTAATGTATTAATGTTGACTAACATATAATGTGCTTATAATGGTAATCTCCTAGATATGTGTGTTGACCTATTTTCCAATGGTCCTAAGAACCTAGGGTTTGGAAACAAACCTTAGACAAAGTTTGAAAAATCTACGATGATGATTGAAAAGTATAGGGTATATAAATAAATCCTAGTAATGATTAAATTTTCTAGTATGTATGATGATTTGAATCTATATAATGTGTGTTGAGAATTTATAAATGGAAAATCTAGGGCTTACATCGAATCCTAGTGGAAGTTACTTATGATGTGTTTATTGAATTATAGGATTTATATTAAACCCTAGTATAAGCTCTTCATGATATATAATTGATTTAAAATATAGGGTATGCATCTAGCTCTAGTGAAATTTGATAATGTCTGAGCTATGTTTAACCTTGATTGATTCTTTGATATGAAATATAGGATTTGTATGAATCCCTAGTGGAAAGTCTAACATGTAAATTCTAAAGGTTGTTAGATATATTGTAGATATATATTGGTTCTAAGGTTTAATAAATGTTGTATCAAGGTATATTATACCTTTGAAAGAAACATTGAAACCCAAGATAGAATGAAAGACTTTGTGAAATAGTCTATGTTTCCTAATAAAAGTACCTAGAAAAATGTTGAAAAGAATATGTCTCTTGTTTGGGTATATTATATGTATAAAGTTGAAAATTCTTCAGTTACTCTGATATGCCTAACTTTATGCTTCTATAGTTTTGGTTGTACATCCTATCTAAAGTTGTGTAGGTACATCATGAAGATGAGAAGCTAATAAGTATGATGAAAAAGGATGGAGGCCATGAAATATTATATAACACCTAAAGAAGTTAAATATCCCTACATTAAGAGGGAGCCCAGATAAAATTTGATCTCCCTAGATTAAGAGGGATCCTGGATAAGAGAATAAATAGTTATTGTTCTCTACTTCATGTGTCATGCACTAGACGAAGAATAACAACAGTAAGTCTTAGTGAAGACCACGAGTAAGAATTATAGTCATGTTTGGAGAATATATTATGAAAATATATGTTGCCACATGTAAATGAGAAAGAGGAATATTCTCTTGAAAGATTCTATTGATAGTCCTACTGGAATTAGTTGAAGGGAAACATCGAAACCCCGAAGTTTTTTTGGTTATATATTCAAAATTATTAATGATTGGGGTTTTTGCTTGCATAGGTGAATCTCTCAAAGGATTTGATAGCATCTCGATTTTCAATAAATTTCATTAGGAGAGATTGGTTGTCCTTATTTGATGGATCAAGGTAGGATGAGGCTTTGTGAGTGAATAATTTCATGGAAAGACATTGAACGAGAAATTTGTGTTGATGTCTAGTTGGGAGGGTGGCATAGGGTGGATGTGCACCTAGTTCCTTGGGTCGATGGTTAGTAATTAAACTTGATGGTACCTATAGAGGCTGAAATATTTAGTCCTTATTAGTCCCACTTGGATATATTTCCTTGGTTAGGAACCTAGTCCATGGCATTGTGATGCCTAAACTATTGAGTGGAAAATGGATAGAGTTCCCTAGTCAGGGATCTAGTTTGTGACATTTAAGTGTCTAAATATTCTTTATAGGTCATATAGTTGATATCTACCTTGTATTATTGAGTTATTAATACCTCCCTAGTTAAGAGGAATTGTTGAAGAATGTAACTAGGTTCGGTCTTCATAAATTGTACTTGAGTCAATACTTATTGTACTTGTCAAAAGAATAAAGAAAATAATTTTATACAATTATTAAATGAGGTATTAAAGCATGGGTTTCATGCTTGGGTCATATTTATTTTAGGTTAAAGTCCCTATTGTGGACTTCTAGGTTTTATTTTGAGTCTATATGATTATTGCAGATATAAATTGATCCATATTAGGCTTTTGAATCATGAAAATAGGTCAAGTATTGAGTAAAATATGATTTATGAAGCCTCCACATCAAGGTGGAGTTAAGGTGATCAAGTCAGCCTCAAATCCAGTAATTCAAACCCATGAGAAGGCTATATATACAAGTAGATCTAATTAACTTGGAGACAATTCACTCCAACGCAGAAATTCAATTTTGCAGCTGCAACAAGGATAAATTGTGAAATTAAGGAGAACGACTTTCTAGATTCTATTTTGGACACACTTATAGAGTTGAAGGAAATAAAAAATTTGGCACCCCTCTCTCTAAATTTGTAGCTATATTTTGGGAGATTGAAGTTCTCAAAAATAAAATTCAATAGTTGTTGCATCAGTTGCTCCCAAGGTGTCACTGCCAAGGGAGGAGGAAGTCGAAGTTTGTTTTGCTCAATGATGTTGCTTGGAGAAATTGTATTGAGCCTAAATTGAAGTCTTTGAAGCTATATTGAAGTCTCTACCTCAATATCAAAGTATCAAGAATCAAGGTCGAAGTTCCAAGTCATCACAGTGCTGCTACTGTTGTTGTTGCTTCCATATTCAGGAAGGATCACAAGGAAGGTCAACTTGGTGTGGAGGAAGTATAGGACAAGGTCTAGAGTTTCAAGAATCACTACTGAAGGAAGAATTACTGACTGGGTTTTCCCCTCGAGGGGTTTTTTCCTTGGATTTTGGCCTACATCTAGTGTCATTGATGTATTTGTATTTGTTTTTATATTTTCTTGATGAAATAATAAGAAGAAAGATAATAAGAACATAATAATAACTAAATATGATCACAAGTAAATAATCAAGAACAAGAGGATACTTTTTCCTTTCTCATCTCTAACAAATTAATGGTTAATTAATGTTAAACCCTTAGATAAATAGAGAGGGGGAGGGGTGAATCAGTTTAATAAAATCACGGAATTTTAAAATCTCCTTTAAACTTATTTACACCTTCATTACATTATCAACTTAATATATAATGAAACAACAATCTTAATATGTGAGCAACAGGCATTATGTAGATTAAATACAGAACATCAACACATAATCATCATGCACATGGACAACAGATATAAGTGGAAACCCATAAGGGAGAAAACCACATCTTATTATTGTTGTGATGCAAAGGAAAGCTCTGACTCCCTCTCACCACTGATTTTCTGTAGGCTCCAACCTACAAGAAGCTACTACCTCAAATTCTACAAGCTACAACTTGCAAGGAAGCTCCAACTCCCATCTATTTTTTGTAGGCTACAACCCACAGGAGGCTCCTACCTCAACCAGACACAACTGGACATATATCAAGCTACAACTTGATATGGAAGCACCAACTTCCTCACACTACAATAAAATCATATGTTGATTTACCTGGATATCAGCTCTGTTTTACTCCTTCTTCATTGTTGCGCTTCTAGCCTTCAAATCTTCTTCATATCAGCTCTGGATATGCAAAACTTCTCTATCTGCTCTCTCTCATTCTTCCACTCTATAATATCTCTATGAATATTACAATAATATCATTTATACAGATCACTTCATGGTTGTTTGCATTATATATGGGAATATGAAGTGAACAGGCATGACTCTTACCTTCCACCCACTCATTTCCTCACTCAATGTTGGGTATGTGTTATATTATTTCCACGAATAAGCACGCGTGGGGGGGGTAAGAGGGGGGCGATAGCCCCCCCTTTGCACTGGGCACAATGGGGGGGTCACAGGGGGGGTGGTAGCCCCCCCTGTCGGGGTCCGGGGTAGCGCCCCGGCGAAAATTTTTGTTCCTTAATTTCCGGTGGGTAGTCCGCGTCTATGGTTTTGTGCATGGTCTTGCACATGGTATTGGGGTACGATGGTTTTCGGCCCCTGGTATTTTTTTAGATCCGGTCAAGGGAACTACGGTTATGTTCTAATCCAGGGTTTATGGATTGGGGTTTATGTATGCTTCGGCATGTATATATATGTGTTGTAATACTAAAAGGAATATAATGAAAAATCAAGTTGGTCGTCCCGATTTGGGATCCAGGGGAAAATCTTTGTGTTTATCTATTTTATGTTTTATGCTCTCGCTATTGTTTATTTTCTGTTATAAGATTCGTGTGTAGATAATTTATGTTCAGGGTTAAAACCTACATTTGGTATCAGAGTTGTTTCGGCTTCAAGGGGACGCCTTTGCTGCTGAGGGTTTTTTAGCTTGGGCCTGAGGTAGACCTTGTTCAGTGGGAAATCTGCGGGATCGATTCTTGAGGTGAAAGAAGATGGCGAGCAGCGGGAAGGTAGAGATTGAGAAATTTAATGGTCAGAGTTTTGAGTTGTGGAAGCTCAAGATGGAGGATCTGCTGGTGGATAAAGATCAGTGGATCACGGTAGATCTGGGTACTAAGCCAACGGGAATGTCAGATGAAGACTGGAAGAAGCTGGATCGGAAGGCTAAGAGCACAATACGGTTGTGTGTCTCAGATTCAGTATTTTTGAATGTATCTGGGGAAGCTACGACAAAGAATTTGTGGGAAAAGCTTGGGACTTTGTACCAATCTAAGTCTCTGGTGAATAAGTTGGTCCTGCGGAAAAAGCTGTATAACCGGAGGATGAAGGATGGAGACTCGGTGACAGAGCATCTGAACGCCTTCAATACTGTGGTAAGTCAGCTATCATCTGTTGATATTAAAATATTAGATGAAGATAAGTGCATCAGTTTGTTATGTTCTCTACCAGATTCGTGGGACAGTCTGGTTATTGCAATAGGTAGCAATACAACTACCTTGAATTTTGATGACATTGTCTCAGCGTTGCTGTCGGAGGAAATGAGATGGAGAAATATGGAGGGTCAGAATGGAGATGCCTTATCTGTATGAGGAAGGTCCCAGAATGAAAACAAGAATAAGGTTTCGAGTGGGAGATCTAAATCTCCTGGAAAGTTTGTAAAGGTGTGCTGGAAATGCAAAAAGGAAGGGCACTACAAAAAGGACTGCAGATCTAAAGCTCCTGAGAAAGGAAAGGGATCTGAATATGCTCCTTCTGCAGAGGCAAAAACCACCTCAGATGAAGGTGGGGATGTGTATTTGGCTTCTTCTTCAAATACACATGTAGATCATGAGTCATGGTTGATTGACTCAGGTGCATCCTTTCACTTCACTCCCCATAGGGAGTGGTTCTGCGAGTATGAGAAATATGATGGTGATGTCTTCCCAAGGGATGATAGGAAGGCCAAAATACTTGGACGTGGAAAGTCTGGCGTTGCGTCGCGCGGCGCTGCGTGCGGAACTGCTTCTTCATATTCCTCAGATTAAAGGTAAATCGATCGTAAGCAAGATGGATGATGCATGTGTAAAAAAAGTGTTCGAGAAAGATTCCTGCAAGATGGTTCGGGGAGCATTGGTTTTAATGTTGGGATTTCGGATTGGAAATCTGTACAAGCTACAAGTTAGCACCGTTATTGATGGGTGTGGCTTTTGTGTTCTCAGTGGGACGAAAGCCTATCTGTCTCTGGAGAATAGACCATGTCATGGCATCAAAGGCTTCGACATATTGGAGAGAAGGGCCTTCGGATACTGCATAGAAATGGTATGGTAGAAGGTATGTCTAATTTCTCTCTAGATTTTGATTTATGTGAACATTTTGTATATGGGAAGAAAAATCGAGTGAGTTTTCCTTCTGGTGCTAAGAGGGCGAACAAGATATTAGAACTTGTGCACAGTGATGTGTTTGGGCCTGTGTCAGTTCCATCACTGGGAAAGTCTGTGTACTATGTTTCATTCATGGATGACTTCTCAAGGAATACATGGATATATTTCTTGAGGAATAAATCTGAAGTCTTTGACAAATTTAAAGAATTTAAGGCTCTGGTGGAAAACTAGACAGAGAAGAAGATAAAGGCGTTGAGGACAGATAATGGTGGGGAGTTCTGCAAGAAGGAATTTGAAGAGTTCTGTAAGAAGTGTGGTATAGCATGACATAAGACTACTCCATACACACCTCAACAAAATGGAGTTGCAGAAAGAATGAATAGAACACTGATGGAAAAGGCAAGAAGCATGCTCAGTGGTACCGGGTTAGGACAAGAATTCTGGGCAGAGGCAGTGGAGATTGCATGCTATCTGGTTAATAGATCACCTACATCAGTGTTGGAGGATAAGAATCCACATGAGGTATGGACTGGTAAGAAACCCTCTCTTTCACATCTAAGGGTATTTGGATGTGATGCATATGTACATGTTCCAAAGGAGAAAAGGACTAAGTTGGATAATAAATCTGAAAGGTGCATCTTTATTGGGTATAAGGATGGTTTAAAGGGTTACAAGCTTTGGAACCCAGAAACAAGGAAGGTTGTGTACAGCCGAGATGTGGTGTTTAGAGAAGTGAAAGATGTTGTTAAACATGAAGTCCTACCAAAGGAACCCGAGAAGATAGAGTTTGAGCTAAAGGAGGATGAATCAGACTCTACAACAGAAGAAGACTCAGAAGATGAAGAGCCACAAACTCCAGCTTTGAGAAGATCAGTTCGGGAAAGAAGGAAACCATAAAGGTATAGTCCATCTGCTTTCTGTTCAGGTTTTTCCCTAACTATAACTGATGATGAACCCAGAACTGTCAGGGAGGCAGTAGATTCAGAGGATGGAAAACTCTGGAAGGAGGCCATGGTTGATGAAATGGCATCCTTGCACAAAAATGATGCATGGGATCTGGTGGAGTTGCCGGCTGGAAGGAATCCCATTGGGAGAAAATGGGTGTTTAAGAAGAAGATGAATGTAGAAGGCAAGGTGGAGAAATACAAAGCTCGGTTGGTAGCGAAAGGTTATTCCCAGGTGCCGGGAATTGATTTTGGTGATATTTTTTCTCCTGTTGCCAAAGTTACTTCTATTAGACTACTTTTATCTGTTGCTACTGCATTTGATTTTGAGATAGAACAGATGGATGTGAAGACAACATTTCTTCACGGGGATCTAGAAGAGGAGATCTACATGAAGCAACCTAAAGGCTTTATGGTGAAGGGTAAGAAAGAACTGATATGCAGGTTGAAGAAGTCTCTGTATGGGTTAAAACAGTCACCAAGGATGTGGTATCAGAAATTTGATACCTATATACGGGGACATGGCTTCACCAGAAACAAGGAGGATCACCGTGTTTATTTTAAATTAATTGGTGACCGTGTTATTTATTTGGTATTGTATGTGGATGATATGTTGTTGATTGGAAATGACAAAGAAATTATCCAAGATTTGAAGACCCAACTGTTCTCCAAATTCGACATGAAGGATCTCGGTGCTACAAACTATATTTTGGGCATGGAAATTAAGAGAGATCGGGCAAAGAGGAAGCTCTGGTTAAACCAGAGGAAGTATGTCGAGACTATATTGCAGAGGTTCAATATGCAGGATAGTAAACCGGTGAATTTTCCTATTCCTGTAGGTGTAAAGCTGTCTGCTGAACAGTGTCCCAAGACACAAGAAGAAGAGGAGTATATGTCTCACATTCCATATGCAAGTGCAGTGGGTAGCCTGATGTATGCAATGGTCTGTACTAGACCAGACATTGCACATGCAGTGGGAGTATTGAGCAGGTTTATGTCAAACCCATGGAAGGAGCATTGGACAACAGTGAAGCGGGTTTTCAGATATTTACGTGGCACTAGTGATTATGGCTTGTGCTACCAGGGAAGATCGAGATTGGAAAGAATGTTGGACATTCGTGGTTTTGTTGATGCAGACTGGGCTGGAGATCTGGACCAAAGAAGATCTACAAGTGGGTATGTGTTTAGCCTATTTGGAGGCGCAGTCAGTTGGATGAGTAAAAGACAGTCTGTAGTGGCTCTTTCAACTACAGAGGCAGAATACATAGCAGCCACTCATGCAATCAAGGAAGCAATTTAGTTGTAGAGATTGTGTTCAAGTATGGGGTTGGTACATCAAGCTATAAGGATAGACTGTGATAGCCAAAGTGCAATTTTCTTGGCTAAGAACCCTGCTTATCATTCAAAGACAAAGCACATTGATGTTCAATATCACTTTGTTAGAGATATGGATGAGGCTAAAAGGGTGTTGCTGGTAAAGGTGGACACTTTGAAGAATGTTGCAGATGCATTGACAAAGTCTGTGAGCACTCAGAAGTCCTCTTGGTGTAGAGAAACAATGGGTGTTGAAGAATTGGGCCAATGACTAAGCTCTCCTGTGGTCCCCTGTGGAAAGAAAACAACAAGTAGGAGAATGTTGGGTATGTGTTATATTCTTTCCACGACTAAGCACGCGCGGCATTGGGTGCAACGGAGGGGTCACAGGGGGGGCAGTAGCCCCCCCTGTCGGGGTCCGGGGCAGCACCCCGAAAAAAAAATTTGTTCCTTAATTTCCGGTGGGCAGTCTGCGTACATGATTTTGTGCATGGTTTTGCACATGGTATTAGGGTACGATGGTTTTTGGCCCCTGGTATTTTTGTAGATCTGGTCAAGGAAACTACGGTTATGTTCTAATCCAGGGTTAATGGATTAGGGTTCATGTATGCTTCTGCATGTATATATATGTGTTGTAACACTAAAAGGAATATAATGAAAAATCAAGTTGGTCGTCCCGATTTGGGATCCAGGGGAAAATCTTTGTGTTTATCTGTTTTATGGTGTATGCTCTCGCTTATTGTTTGTTTTCTCATATAAGATTCTTGTGTAGATAATTTCTGCTCTCAGGTTGTAAAACCTACACTCAACATATTCAGGATGTTACAACAATATATACACTCGTGTCAATGTTAAATTTGAGTTTTTCTTTGCCTTGGAGACTTGCCTTTTCATCACAAACAATATAAAATAATTAATACATTTACAGTTAAAATCTAATATTTCACTTAGCCCTTTCAGCTTCTTACATTTTTTGTGTGATTTTCCTCTTCTCCTTGTTGTCCCTTTGTCTTTTATGTTTCTGTGGTTATATTTCCAGCTGTGTTGCAGCACTATTGTCTTAGCCGACTTGACCCATGCCTTTATGTTTTACACCACCTTTGCCTATTGCATATCTTACCTGCAGCGTTCTATGCTCTTCTTTGCTCCTTTTCTCTGTGTCGGGTTACTTACCCGAGTCTCTTTTTTCCCACTTTCAAACTTTGTTATCAAGCTGCTACAACCACATAACACCTATGCATGAGTGTCGAGTCACTTGCCTATAGTATTTTCTCTTGTGTTCAACCTTTTCTTTTTAACCCACAACCGCATCTACATGAAATTATTCTTCACTTAGAGTCGGGTCTTACTTGAGTCTACTCCCATTCAATATTTTCTTTATACACCCGAGTCTTTTGCATGCATTTAGTCTTTTCTTCGTAAACGAGTCATCCTCTGCTTCCAACATTTTCTTCATAAAACCACATAGCCCCGGACTTGAAATACATCAGATCTTAACTTCGAAATTTATCGCGTCCGGTATCATATCGAATTTCGACGTATCAAAGGTTTTACGTTATAATTCCCTTTTCCACCTTTTCTATGATTTAACACTAGAAAGGCTTTACATTCATATTTGAAATCCCTTGCAATTTGACTCTGGCGCTACATTTCATTTGGGCTCTTGTCACACTTCGTAGGATTTCGTTCATAGCACTAACCAGTTTCCTCTTAACATATGTGATATGCAATCACTTTATCGGCACTTTAAACAAAATGCAATCGTTCCCAAAACAACATGCATACATGCTTAAATTTTGTTGTAGGGTACCACAACACTAAGTGACCAATTGAAGCAATCATGACCAAAAGATGTTTCTCCACTTCGTAGTTCGCAACTTATAACAAATACCTTTAAAAACTAAACAATACAGATGCCGATGCAAAATTGCGCTGTAATCTCCACCGTAGATCTTCGCCAGATCTAACGGCCCCATTGTACCGTCTCACACGCCATCTCGCATCCTCATCGCATAGCAACCAAAATACTTTACCTTGCGATTTCTTAATGCTAAACTTTCAAACCGCCGATGTGCGATATGTGTTGGATCGTTGTGCCAACACGTGGCTCCTCCCTTTATCGCATCGCAAGTTTCAATTCTTACCGCATCGCAAGTTATTTTGTTTAACTTGCGAAGTCCTTAACACATAAACACTATAATTTCCGATTTGCAATGTGCACTTTCATTCTCTGCCCAACACGCGTCCATATCTCTGTCGTTTAATATTAAAACTTCAATTCTACGATTTGATCCTCATCGTTTGATTCCTCCTTTGTAATTCTTCTAAGAATTTTCTGCCTTAGTCGATTTCTTTGCTTTCTACGACCACCGCTACTCTGCATCTCCGCTATCCTTCCTGAGCTTTATTCATTTTTTAAAGTGTTGATATTCTTTGAGCTTGTTCTTCTGGTTATTCACTCCTGGGATCATCACGTTTGTTTCAATTTCTTAATCACTATTTCAATCTAGAATACATACCACCATTCTCGTATTGCTTCTTCCAACTAATTCATGATTTGTTTCTTACTCTTTTGCCTTTCCCATGGTATAATGTTGCCTATAATGTTGCTCCTCGCCTCTTTTATGATTTCTTACCGCATTATGAAGTTTCTTACTGCATTATCGCTTAATCTACTTCTTTGCCTTATTGTTGCTGCTTCTCTGCTCCTTTCCCTTAATGATAGTTATGGTGCTACTCATTTGTTATCATTTTCCATCAATGACAATATTTCCAACAGTCTCCCCCTTTGGAATTGATGGCAACACTTTCTTCAACACTCCAATACTTCCTCCAAGAGTTCCTCCCCTTTTCATTCTGAGAGGTGTCTTTCTTTCTCTGCTTGCTTTTCAGAAGAGCATTTCTTCTTCTCCTTGTTTTTCCTCCCCCTTTAACGTCAATGGAAAAGGGTTGAAAATTTCCCAGTGTAGTTTCTATCCTTGCATTACCTCCCTCTGAGTTGTGTATAGGCCTTCTTCTTCTGAGTTTATACTTTTCTACTCTAGGCTGGTGTATAATAGTTGTTGGGAGAACACTTTGAATTCTACCGAAAGGCGTGTCGCTGCTCCAAATACCAATTGATGAATGATGTAATGATATAATCATGATAACCATTTCTCTTATTCCTCCTTATTAACAAAATTTTGATTCATTATTAACACTTTGCAGAAAGACATCCAGTGTAATGATCCTTTATAGATCTTTACCAGCTCCACAGCTCTAACTCTTCTGTGACAATATTTATGGGTTGTTCTCCCCCTGGAATGATGTTTTCTTGTCTGATACTAACTACCACCTATCTACTGCATTGTTTCTATTCCTTATATTCCAGCCTTTGCTGGTGTATTTCCATCATCATCATTTTTTTTTGTTTTTGTTTTGTTTTGGTTTTTTTTTTTTATCATATTAGAGAGTATCATTTGCAGACACTACCCCTAGTTTGTCTCTTAGATATTTGAATGGTTCTCTAGCAAGAGGTTTTGTGAATATGTCTGATGTTTGTTCCTTTGATGGTACATACTCCATCTTTACTATTTTCTTTGCTACTTTTTCTTTGAGGAAGTGGTAATTTATTGGGATGTGCTTGGTTTTCGAATGAAGTACTGGATTTTTTATATACTTATTGCACTTGTGTTTTCACATTTGATAGATATAGGCTCAATGATGCTTACTTTCATGTCTTGAGAGTTTGTTTCATCCACATTACTTGTGTGCAACAAGCTACTGCTTCTATGTATTCCTCTTCTATTGTAGATAGAGAGACAAATGTTTGCTTCTTGCTTAAACATGCAACCAAAATTTCTCCCAAATAAAATGCACCTCCACTTGTGATTTTCCTGTCATCCACACAGCTAGCCCAATCTGCATCTATATATGCTGTCAATTTGAAGTCTTTGCCTTTTGGATACCGTAGGCCATAATGTGTAGTTCTCAGAAGGTATCTAAATATCCTCTTGATTGCTAGCAAATGATTTTGTTTTGGTGTTGCTTCATATCTTGTCACAAGTCCTACTGCCAACATAATGTCTGGTCTAGAGGCAAGCAGGTATATAGACTACTTTCCCTATCATAGATCTTGAATATCTTGTTATCACTCGTATTTTCCTTGAAGTTGTTGAAAGAGGAAAGGGGTCCGAGGTAACCACAAACCAATATTTTAGGTACAGAATCTAGCCAATCTGTACCCAGAGAGGGCTCTCTCTATAAAATTTAGCTTTGTTTTAGAAAATTTTGGCTAGTTATAAATTCCAGCGGTTTTATTTGAATTGAAGTTGGAATTTTTTAGCCTAGATCAAGATCAGATAGTTTTACCCATTGGACTAATCGAAATAAAGGATTGGTCAGACCGGTTGTTTTAACAAAAGATGGTTTATCAGGGCAAGATAATCAAACTAGAAATAATTATAGATCTAAAGTGAATGGAATGGAATTCAAATGGATGAAAGGAAATAAAGAATCTTTCAACACATTCAAGAGAAGAGAAATAGATTGATTATCAATAAAGAGTAGTTAAGTATTCTTTACTAAATAACCAAAGATGTATGAACTAGACAAACAGGAGCAATTAAGAATTCGCTGTTTAAACCAGTTTAGAAGAAAACATTTAGAATAATAACGACTGAAATCAGATTACACCTAAGTAATTTCTGATTTAATCCTTTTCGTTAAATATTAAGATAATGAAACACATATGATATTGTAAACAAATATAAAACTTCAAAACATGGGATAGAGATGACTTATTGATCCTTCATTTGACACATGAATCCTGAGAAAAGTCTTCTGCCTCAATTCCTTGTCCAGTTTTGCCACGAAAAATTTCTCCAAAGCTATTTATTCCAAAATATTCAATGTTACATCAAAGTATAAGAATCCACCCCAAAATGCTTCCAAGAGTGAAGTATTTATACAAATTCTAAACTAAAATATCTTGAAAAAATATCAAGATTAGTTCACAAATCTCTCCAACTATTTTACATAAATAGAACTTAAGTAAAGGACACTCAAAATAATGCATCTATTTGGCACTATTTTGTATGGATAGGTGATGAAAAAGAGGAGAATTCGAATTTGATCCAACTCTTAGTTGATGATGAGGCATCCAAGTCACTAACTGCTTCCTTTCTTTGTGCATTCTGCTCCAACAATTCTGCAAACTTGGGGTCCAATGATACATTTTTATTTCTCAATCCGTAATAGATATGTAAAAAGTGAAAGAGGTTATTGTGGATTAATATGTTGGTGAGATACACCTCTTTCCTTTTCCTAAAATTCCTCTCCAGATGTGCACAATAAGCTCTGTAAAAATATGTGTAAAACAGAGTTTTACAGAGTCTGAAAAATAGTCTGCAAAGATGTGCATGTATCTCTCATTCTGAAATCACTGTCAAAAAATTGAGATAGGTTTTTGTAGAGTGTTCTATTAGGAAAAAAAAAATACTTCATTTTTGTATGATGTATTTCAAATTGGCCACAATATTCTCTTCAAAATGACGACTTAACTGGAATTCTCTACAAAAAGTGCTTTCCAACATTGTTTAATATTTCCAAAACCATAATAGCTGTTAGAAACGTGAGAGAGGTTTTTGTAGATAGTCCTCTTAAGAACATAAACCTCCTTCAGTTTTGAAAAATTCATCTTGGATTGATCATAATAGTTTCTGCAAAACAATGACTAAAGCATGAAATTTCCGCAAAAATGTTCCTTCTTGTTGTGTTTTCCATCTTTTCACCATTTTGTTCTTTTAACTGTTTTACTTTCACTTTAGATAAAATTCATTGTGTCTGGTGAAAGTGTTTTCATCTTTGTTTAACCCTCAATATCTTCATGTTTGCTTTCATTGTTTACTATTTACTTTTTACTTTTTATCGCTCTATTTTTTATCTGTCTTCACTTTGTCATGAACTTGTATGTTCTGTTTTGTAACTGTCTTCCCTGCTGTTTATCTTCATGCTAGCTGATTTACTTGAATTGGTCTTCAATCTAATAATATTTAATCCTAATACTCTTTAACTGTTCTTTACTGTGTCCTTTTACCTTCAATGTGTAGTTTAGGTTTTTACTGTCTGTTTCAACAGTAAATTGTTTATT
Source organism: Pinus albicaulis (assembly GCA_034641835.2). NCBI lineage: Eukaryota > Viridiplantae > Streptophyta > Pinopsida > Pinales > Pinaceae > Pinus > Pinus albicaulis. The sequence continues at coordinate 68,562 of JAXQQM020075074.1, forward strand.
ATTTTGTTTCCTTTACTTGTCTTTCAACTGTATGTTTTATCTTCCATCTCTGTTTGAATAGATTTGATAACACTCTTGGAGTAAACAAGTCTTATGACTAGTATTAAGACTATTTATCCAAGGATGTGGTCTTTTGATCACCTGTAAAACAAAACAAATTGTTAAGAAAGCATTGGTTTGTAGGGGAGGTCGAAAAGGTTTCATTTGATTTTGAGAGGTCTGTGGAGTGAATCTAGAATGATTTTTGGTAGGTAAACCATGATCGAATTGGTTAACAGAGGCTTCAGGTGGCGCATTTGGGTTACAAAGGGTTTTACTGCACAATCAAGTGAAAATGAGCAACATTAGGGTGTTTGAACAGTGATTAAACAGGTACTAGTTATAGCAGATGAATTCTTGAACACTGGACTGTGATTTTCTTCAGCAAAGTAACAGTCAGCAGTCTACAATGGTTGATTTTTTAATTTTGCATGGGAGACTGTCTTATGCATGGAACAATGAAAAAGACGCATACGCAACGTGTTTTATTTACAAAGTCGAAAGGGTGGCGGGTTTTAATTATTTTAATAAATGACGTCAGTATGTATGACCGATGAGTCACGGGGGGCATGGTGGTAAGCAGTTTATTCTGCACCGCTTTTGAGGGAAGGCGGTATTGAGCGAATGGGCAACGATTCCACAGAACGAATGACACGTGGCCATGGTACTGTTTGGAAACCACCGTCATTTCGCGTGTTATTGTTCAGATCAGGGATGGCTAGCGGAATTATCAACAGCCATTGATCTTGGAGCGGGTGATCGAACGGTGGTCGGGGAGTGAAGTTGACGGGGTTTTAATGGCGCGGGCCCGACGTAATTAACAGTTGAATAAACTCATCGGGCGGGATTTGATTGGAGGGTTAGGTTTTTTAATTAATCGTGTCGATTAATTAAATCCTTTATACAGCGAGAAAGCGATCGGGAATGGTTATTAAACCAGAGTTAAGACTTGGGATACAGAAAATACATCGGGATTTTAACTCGAGTTAAGCGTCGAGCAAGGGGAAAAATATGAAAGGGAATGGGATTATTTCTTTTTGAAGTTAGGTTTAAACAAACTTCGGGCATTTTTGTTTTAAACACATATCAAATATGTTTAAATGTTTTTCATATATTTTTATTATATGATAATTAAACCAATGTGATTTATTTACCATAGGGGGAGGGAGTAAAATTAAAGTTATTTTTTAACCAAAGGGGGTATAAATTGGGTTTTTAATTTGAACAAATGGGGATTAAATACTTTGGTTAAAACTACAATACATGGGTTTTTGGGATATTATATAAAAAGGAATTATATATAATAGGAGAAGGTCATTTCTATAAGGAGTTAATAAATAAAATCAATGTTAATATGACAAGGAGACAAGGTAAACTTCAAAATACATTAATATAACTAAGAAAGTGAAGTTTTTAGAAGCAAATTGCATTATAATCACTTCATCACTTAAACTTAGGATAAAATGTGATTTTGAAGGTTTTTTATGAAATATCTCATGATTTTCCTAAGTAACATGGGATTTTACTTAGAAAAAGATTTTTGACAGGTGGATGAATATTTTTAAGTACTTAGGTCTTTTCTAATTATTGGGCCGAGGGTCCGGTCCCTCCAAAAGTCAAGGAAATGTCTTGAGCCCTTTTAATTTTCAAATACCTTAGCACTTAGGGGAAATTAGTGAAATGTTTAGGGAAAAATGAGAAGGGAAGTTAATAATTTGACTTTGCCTTGCTTTGAAATTCTTCCAGTGGAGTGTTTGCCTTTGCACTTTGTGATGAAAATAAAATATTTCACACATCTAAAGCCATTGATCATCACATGTAATTCTGCAACATCATCTACCTACCCTACCTACTTTACTCTACCATTTTCCTTCTTTATTAGGGTGCACTTAGACTGGCAAACCCTTATCACACTTTTTCTTTTACACATGGAAATCTATCTAGTTCTAACCTTATTACATCCAAGGGCTCAGATTAAACTGTTGAGCACCTTTTATTAACTCTACCTATCTACTTATCTGCCAAGATTAAACTGTTTGGCTAGATATTTATTCTCTATTCTACAACATGAAATTGAAAAATGAATGAGTCAAATTTAAACAGTTTGACTCTTCATAAATTGTGGCAAAAGTTTGACAAGCTACACACAATAGCTTATTACAGAAAATGAAATAGTAGTGGCATTTAGACTTGCACACTTTCCTGGTCTATTTTTGTTTGGGGTTCATTTCTTTCACTTTTTTTACCATTTTATTCTTTTTCACCCTTTGATTTTTTCTTTTAGGGTATACCCTCTTTACATTTTTTTAATTTTTTTTAATTTTTTGAGAATATGGAAACCTTTGCAACAAGAAAAGGTATGAACATATTACATAGCCCATCAAGTAAATCATGAAATATGACACCTATTGGTATAGGATTCTAACACTGGCTCCACTTGGGGATGGCTTTTCCTTGTGAAAAGTCAAGAACAGCAGGTCAGTTAGCCTCAAAGTAGTTATGACTGAACCATGGAATCTTCTTCTGCTTGTTGCTTTATTGTATGTATGACAGTAATACTTCTGAAGCTTAGGGCTTTCTCCTCGGGCTTCAACTCCAGTAAGTTACTATCCACTCAAAGCTTAAAACTTTGTTTCCCAGTTAGGAATTTTCTGCCTTGTTCCAATCCCAAACATGCATTTTCTGTGGTTGAAAATCTTGAATTGAATATAGTCATTTTTCTACAACCTGAAATCTGATCTGAAACTAAAACAACACACAAAAATTTTCAAACCAACTTAATGAAAAACTAGCTGAAAATTGAAAACTAAAAAAAATGCTCAAAATTATGAGCTTATTAGCACTCATTTGCCTACTCTAATCTACTAAAAATATTATTAAATCAGTTAATACAAGAATGCCAATGAAGCCAATCAAGTAGCTGTAAAAATAAATGGATAACTTGATTGCTTGTGATCAAAATTGGAAGTATATTATGATCATGTGCCTTTATAATCAATCATATGATGTGTAAAAGCCACTTTTGATGTATTTGATCCTTATAGAGAAAACATGTTTGCATATTTGGGCTCAAAAGATTCTCCATATAATCTGATATAGGATCAATAAAAGCATGGTGTATGTTATTTACTTCTAGGCCTTCAATGACTAATTGTTCAATTGAATTATGAATATTAGACCATGAACTTATTTCTTCAGTATTGTGTTTGAAAGAATAATCATCTTCAATATGCAAGTCAAAAGATAGTACAATTTCCTCTTGCTTTGGAGAAGGAATATTTTCAAAGAATTCTTTAGGATTTTGGAAATGGTATGAATGAATTTGAGAATGCAAAAGTTTGATTTCATTTTGATAATTTTCAGAAATTATATCAAGAAGCCATTTTTTAACTTGAGGAGAACATTTTCTTGATTTAAAAATAAGAAAGAAAGCTCTTAGAAAATACTCATCAAGCTGAAGTTCTAATATCTCATCCCTCAAAATAGCTAGTGATTGTTTTGTGAAATTATCATGAATTGGGAGAACATAATTATCAGCATACTGATCATATTTAGGCAAATCTTCAGAAGAATGAATGTCATCAATTATAAACATTGGATCAGCAGATTTTTCTTCCAACAATCCTAATATATCTTGATCAGATTGGTTACATTCTTTTTGAAAGTCATTATTTTGCTTAATAGGAGTGCTATCAAGCAATGGGCATTTTTGGGAAGGTAGAATAACATGAGCATCAACTTGTTCTTTTGTCTCTTCATGGATAAAAACTTTTGTACATTCATCAACATTAGAAGAAGTAGAAACAATTTCTTCATTATGTAAATATTTTGAGGATGGTTGCATGTTTAGAAGCAAATTGATTTCTTCTTCCGTAAGGGGGGGTGGAAATCTCTGAATTCTTAGATTTGAATAACAATTGTTTTTTCTCTTATCTAAAAGTTGATCATGAGGTTGAATATTTTCTTTAACTTCATTCAAAACATTAAATGAAACATCATTTGTTAATACAGAGGGGCTTTGTGGATCTTTATTTATCTCCTGACTTATTTCATCTTTGTTTAACTCCTCTTGATTATTATGATATTTAACTTGAGAATGAAAATTTTGGACTTCTTCTAATAAATCTTCAGGAAACCAATTTCCAAAATCTTCATCAATATTTTCAAGGTAATGTATAAGATCTTAAGCTTGATCACAACAATTTTTAGCTAATGATAAAGATGGAAAATCTTCTTTGTAATGCTCATAAAATACCTTATGAAAATCTTTTAGAGAAAACAAACTTGCGGGTTTGAGAGCTTCATACCATTCCCTTGCTTTTCCTTCTAAGGTTCCCATGAATATTTTCATGAGGCAATCCTCATGCCAATCACCCTTCAATCTTGATGAGTGTATATGAAATTTAATGAGATGTATTAAAGGATCATCAATATTCTCATCTTGAAACATAAGCAGATTTTCACTCCAATTTACCTTTGGTAGTTTGTGTGGAAATCCACGTATGTGATTTCTGCTCATGGGAGCATATATTCGTTTTACTCTTGGATTATCTTGAAAATTAGCCATAATGAAAGGCTACGATATTTGTAAAACCAAGTTAGATCCTTATATAAAATACAATACATATTGAAAACCGTTTTTCACCTGAAAGAACATAATGTCTTGGATTAAGATCCAAGTTGAAAGCCTGATCTTTCCATATTGTTATTCTAGGTTCATTCCTCCAGTGGAGTCTTGATTTTGAAATTGGTGTGGAGTCGCTAGGTGGATGATTTTAACCTTTGTGTATCTGATCCATTTCCACCATCATATATTAGATCTAAACATGTAAAACAATTCTGAAGAAAAAGTTAGTTCTTCAGGAAACCAAATTTTGAGTATTTTATGATTATTTTGTTTTTTTTTATGAATTTTCAAAACAACTTCTATTATTTCTTTAAGAGGCTTTAGATATGACATTTAAAATTTATTAAAGACTTATTTGACAAGAGGAATTGATCAAGTATTTGAAACCAAAGTTCAGTTCATAAACTAGACTAGAGATAGACTGAAGCAGCATTTATTTACTTTTGCAATTGCAAAGCAAGAGCAATTTCAAAGGCTACCTGGCTAACTTCAGGCTCTGTCTGTAGTTTATAAGGAAAATAATAGTAACAATAAATTTGTTTCGATCCCCAGTATGGTCACCATTATGTTATCACTCAGATTTTCCTTGAATTTGTTGGAAGAGGAAAGGGGTCCGAGGTAACCATAAACCAACCTTCAGGTACATAATCTAGCCAATCTGTACCCGGAGAGGGCTCTCTCTATAAAATTTAGCTTTGTTTTCAGAAAATATTAGGCTAGTTGTAAAGTTCAAGGGTTTTTTTTGAATTTAGGTTAATGGAATTCTTTAGCTGAGATCAAGATCAAATAGTTTCAGTCCATTGGGCTAATGGAGTCAAAGGATTGGCTGCACTGGCTTAATTTTTTTAACAAAAGATGGTTTATCAGGGCAAGATAATCAAACTAGAAACAATTATAGATCTGAAATGAATGGAATGGAATTCAAATGGATGAAAGGCAATAAAGAATCTTTCAACACATTCAAGAGAAGAGAAATACATTGATTATCAATAAAGAGCAGTTAAGTATTCTTTACTAAATAACCAAAGATGTATGAACTAGACAAACAGGAGCAATTAAGAATTCGTTGTTTAAACCAGTTTAGAAGAAAACATTTAGAATAATAACGACTGAAATCAAATTACACCTAAGCACTTTCTGATTTAATCTTTTTCGTTAAATATCAAGATAATGAAACATAGATGATATTGTAAACAAATATAAAACTTCAAAACATGGGATAGAGATGACTTATTGATCCTTCATTTGACACATGAATCCTGAGAAAAGCCTTCTGCCTCAATTCCTTGTCCAGTTTTGCCACGAGAAATTTCTCCAAAGCTCTTTATTCCAAAATATTCAATGTTACATCAAAGTATAAGAATCCACCCAAAATACTTCCAAGAGTGAAGTATTTATACAAATTCTAAACTAAAATATCTTGAAAAAATATCAAGATTGGTTCACAAATCTCTCCAACTATTTTACATAAATAGAACTTAAGTAAAGTACACTCAAACTAATGCATCTATTTGGCACTATTTTGTATTGATAGGTGATGACAAAGAGGAGAATTCAAATTTTATCTAACTCTTAGTTGATGATGAGGCATCCAAGTCACTAACTGCTTCCTTTCTTTGTGCATTCTGCTCCAACAATTCTGCAAACTTGGGGTCCAATGATACATTTGTATTTCTCAATCTGTAATATATATGTAAAAAGTGAAAGAGTGTATTGTGTATTAATATGTTGGTGAGATAAACCTCTTTCCATTTCCTACAATTCCTCTCCAGATGTGCACAATAGGCTGTGTAAAAATATGTGTAAAACAAAGTTTTACAGAGTCTAAAAAATAGCCTGTAAAGATGTGCATGTATCTCTCATTCTGAAATCACTGTGCAAAAATTGAGATATGTTTTTGTATATTGGTCTCTTAGGAACAAAAACCTCCTTGATTTTTGTATGATTTATTTCTGATTGGCCAAAATATTCTCTGCAAAATGATGACTTAACTGGAATTTTCTGCAAAACGTGCTTTCCAACATTGTTTAATATTTCCAAAACCATAATAGCTATTAGAAAAGTGAGAGAGGTATTTGTAGATAGTCCTCTTAAGAACATAAACCTCCTTCAGTTTTGAAAAATTCATCTTGGATTGATCATAATATTTTCTGCAAAACAATGACTAAAGCATGAAATTTCCGCAAAAATGTTCCTTCTTGTTGTGTTTTCCATCTTTTCACCTTTTTTTTCTTCTAACTGTTTTAGTTTCACTTTAGATAAACTTCATTGTCTCTGGTGAAAGTGTTTTAATCTTTTTTTAACCCTCAATATCTTCATGTTTGCTTTCATTGTTTACTATTTACTTTTTACTTTTTACCGCTCTATTTTTTATCTGTCTTCACTTTGTCAAGAACTTGTATGTTCTGTTTTGTAACTGTCTTCCCTGTCGTTTATCTTCATGCTAGCTGATTTAATTGACTTGGTCTTCAATCTAATACTCTTTAATCCTGACACTCTTTAACTGTTCTTTACTGTGTCCTTTTACCTTCAATGTGTAGTTTAGGTTTTTACTGTCTGTTTCAACAGTAAATTGTTTATTATCTTGTTTCCTTTACTTGTCTTTCAACTGTATGTTTTATCTTCCATCTCTATTTGAATAGATTTGATAACACTCTTGGAGTAAACAAGTCTTATGACTAGTCTTAAGACTGTTTATCCAAGGATGTGGTCTTCTGATCACCTGTAAAACAAAAAAAATTGTTAAGAAAGCATTGGTTTGCAGGGGAGGTCGAAAAGGTTTCATTTGATTTTGAGAGGTCTGTGGAGTGAATCTAGAATGATTTTTGGCAGGTAAACCATGCTCGAATTGGTTAACAGAGGCTTCAGGTGGCGCAGTTGGGTTACAAATGGTTTTACTGCACAATCAAGTGAAAATGAGCAACACTAGGGTGTTTGAACAGTGATTAAACAGGTACTGGTTATAGCAGATGAATTCTTGAACACTGGACTGTGATTTTCTTCAGAAAAGTAACGGTCAGCAGTCTACAATGGTTGATTTTTGAATTTTGCATGGGAGACTGTCTTACGCACGGAACAATGAAAAAGACACATATGCAACGTATTTTATTTACAAAGTCGAAAGGGTGGCAGGTTTTAATTATTTTAATAAATGACGTCAGTATGTACGACCGATGAGTCACGGGGGGGATGGTGGTAAGCGGTTTATTCCGCACCGCTTTTGAGGGAAGGTGGTATTGAGCGAATGGGCAGCAATTCCACAGAACGAATGACACGTGGCCATGGTACTATTTGGAAACCACTGTCATTTCGCGCGTTATTGTTCGGATCGAGGATGGCTAGCGGAATTATCAACAGCCGTCGATCTTGGAGCGGGTGATCGAACGGTGGTCGGGGAGTGAAGTTGACGGGGTTTTAATGGCGCAGGCCCGACGTAATTAACATTTGAATAAACTCATTGGGCGGGATTTGATTGGAGGGTTAGGTTTTTTAATTAATCGTGTCGATTAATTAAATCCTTTATACAGCGGGAAAGCGATCGGGAATGGTTACTAAACTAGATTAAGACTTGGGATACAGAAAATACATCAGGACTTTACCTCGAGTTAAGCATCGGGCAAGGGGAAAAATATGAAAGGGAATGGGATTATTTCTTTTTGAAGTTAGGTTTAAAAAAACTTCGAGCATTTTTGTTTTAAACACATATCAAATATGTTTAAATGTTTTTCATATATTTTTATTATATGATAATTAAACCAATGTGATTTATTTACCATAGGGGGCGGGAGTAAAATTAAAGTTATTTTTTAACCAAAGGGGGTATAAATTGGGTTTTTAATTTGAACAAATGGGGATTAAATACTTTGGTTAAAACTACAATACATGGGTTTTTGGGATATTATATAAAAAGGAATTATATATAATAGGAGAAGGTCATTTCTATAAGGAGTTAATAAATAAAATCAATTAGCATTAAGGACAAGGGAGTTAAAGGTAAACTTCAAAATACATTAATATAACTAAGAAAGTGAAGTTTTTAGAAGAAAATTGCATTATAATCACTTCATCACTTAAACTTAGGATAAAATGTGATTTTGAAGGTTTTTTATGAAATATCTCATGATTTCCTAAGTAAAATGAGATTTTACTTAGAAAGATTTTGAGAGGTGGGACATTGTTTTAGAGTACTTATACTTAGGTCTTTCCACCATTACAGGGTCCGGTCCCTCTAAAAGTCAAGGAAATGCCTTGAGCCCCTTTAATTTTCAAATACCTTAGCACTTAGGGGAAATTAGTGAAATGTTTAGGGAAAAATGAGAAGGGAAGCTAATAATTTGACTTTGCCTTGCTTTGAAATTCTTCCAGTGGAGTGTCTGCCTTTGCACTTTGTGATGAAAATAAAAGATTTCACACATCTAAATCCATTGATCATCACATGTAATTCAGCAACATCATCTACCTACCCTACCTACTTTACTCTACCATTTTTTCTTCTTTATTAGGGTGCACTTAGATTGGCAAACCCTTATCACACTTTTTCTTTTACATGTGAAAACCTATCTAGTTCTAACCTTATTACATCCAAGGGCTCAGATTAAACTATTGAGCTCCTTTTATTTACTCTACCTATCTACTTCTGTCTTCCAATATTAAACTATTTAAGCGTATATTTATTCTCTATTCTATAACATGAAATTGAAAAATGAATGAGTCAAGTTTAAATAGTTTGACTCTTCATAAATTAATGCAAGGTTATTGCAGCCGTATAATAACAAAGTCTATACAAGAAATGAAATAGTAGGGACATTTAGACTTGCACACTTTCCTGGTCTATTTTTGTTTGGGGTTCATTTCTTTCACTTTTTTGACCATTTTATTCTTATTCACCCTTTGATTTTTTCTTTTAGGGTATACCCTCTTTACATTTAATTTTTTTTTTATTTTTTTTATTTTTTGAGAATATGGAAACCTTTGCAACAAGAAAAGGTATGAACATATTACATAGCCCAACAAGTCAATCATGAAATATGACACCTATTGGTATAGGAGTCTAATGTAGATCTGTAAAGTATTTGATCTACATCGACGGATCCATCATCAACACATAACTTGCATCAAGTGATCATGGGAGTTGACACAGGTTTGCAGTCTTCCATTTGGAATATTTTTAACATGTCTCTTAAGTATTTTTCTTGTGAAATGAATATGCCTTTGTTCTTTTGTATAATTTGAAGTCCTAGGTAGAAGGTAAGCTCTCCAATCATAGACATCTCAAATTCTGACTTCATCTCTTTTGCAAATCCTTTTACTAACTCATCCTTGTTGCTACCAAACATGATGTCATCTACATATACTACTACAATTAAGAGTTCATTTTCATCAGCCTTTATATAGAGATTGTTGTCTACTCCTCCCTTTTTGAAACCTTGTTTTTGAAAGTACTTGTCCACACTAGAATACCATGCACATGGTGCTTGTTTGAGACCATATTCTTTATTATGCACACATAGTCGTGTTTATATGCTAAGGAAAATCCTTCAGGTTGTTCCATGTAGACTTCTTCCTCTAGATCTCCATTTAAGAAGGCAGACTTCACATCCATTTGATATACCTTGAAATCATGATAGCATGCAAAAGCCAGGAACATTCTAATTGCTTCCATTCTTGCTATAGGGGAAAAAGTTTCATCATAGTCAAGTCCTTCAATTTGAGAGTATCCCTTACATACAAGTCTGGCTCTATTTCTGATTACCTGACCTTGTTCATTCATCTTATTCTTGAATATCCACTTTGTGCCAATGACATTTTTCCCAACATGTCTTGGCATTAACTCACAAGTTTTTCTCTTCTCAATCTGGTCTAATTCTTCGTTCATTACATTTACCCAATTTTTGTCTTTGTTGGCTTCATCGAAATTCTTCGGTTCTATCTGTGACAGCATGGCTAGGTACACTTCCTCGGTCTATTTAGCTAGTTGTCTTCTAGTTTGGACTCCTACACTCTTGTCTCCAATGATTTGATCTTGATCAAGAGTTCATAATTTTTTCTCAAAATTAAAAGTTATAGGATTGGGTTGTAACTAGGATGGTTTCATATATCCCGTCTTCCTGATTTTGGCGCCGTGAACGGTTCAAAAAATCGATGTCATATGAGGGAGATATCGCATTTTGATCAAAATGCCAAACAAGTAAAATTTGCAACAGTTTGACCAGGTTTGACTAGGATGCACAGTCAGCATGTGGAGGTACAATCAACAAAAGGGGAATATTTTGAGGAATATTCTTTTCCTCAGAACCCAATCATGGGATGACATGTGTCACATTTCTATTCATTGAATGGGTTTTGGAGGACCAATTAAAGGGTGCCATGAGGCTGCCACGTGTCCCCTAAATGGTTTGTTAAATTTTTTTAGGAATTGCAGGAATTGAACCCTGAACCTCCGGTAGAACACGCGCATGTCTAAAAACCCGAGCCACATGATGAATCTTAACGAAAAGATTTATCGGGTTCTATTTAATTTTTATTGTAATGGAGTATGGGGATTGGGGACCGCCGGCGGTCCCAACCCGCCAGCGATCCCCGAAATTGGTGGTCATATGTTAACATAAAACTTCGTGGTCATCTAACCTCTAACCCGTTATCCGGCCAACATATCCGCATAGGTGGTCACATGGGGTTCTAAAACGTTATCTCTCCGTGGTCTCCGCTAACATCAACATTCAAACTGAAGTTCAAACTTATCACCACAATTATTACCATGGGTTCCGCCGACTATTACGGTTAGGCCGCGAGTTTGGGGTGTGCATGTGGCCACCCCAACCACTAACCTTTAATGTTACAGTTAAATTTGGCAGCGATTTAGGCAAACACACCTTTTTGGCGGAATCTACTATTATAACTCCAGTTAAGTTGAGTTCTCCACTTTTAGTGGAGTTTTTCTAGGTGTAACTGGGCAAAAGAGTAGGAGACTCAATATTCGCCCATTCTAAGTGAATGAAGAGTCATTATTGTCTAATTGGAGCATTCTGGAGCCATTGGTGCAGAGAAAAAAACCATTGGAGCACTGTAACTACATGTATGTAAAACATTTTGAGCATAATGAAAGATGGACATGCCATTGGGAGCTAGACCAGCATATGTAGCCCAGGATGGTTGAACTTATTCATCATGTCTGTTGTGTAAATTATATGTGGTGATTTATTTCTCTGTTTTACACTGTTTTTAAGTGTTATTTAAGCTTATTTTATGCTTCTAATTCACTAAAAATCATATACAATTCATGGTTAAAATACTTAATCCTTATGCAAAGTAATGAGACAAGTATGCACATGTTTTTTAACTAAAAAAAAACTTATCACAGCAAAACTAATACAGTCATTTCAGATCAGGTTTGTATCAGAGCTAGAGTTTATTCTCTGGTTTTTTTTAGTGCAAAGAAGTGTTTAACTATTTGCAAGTTTCATATGCTTACAAGGATCAAGCTCAAGAGAAGAGAAGACAAATTTGTGGAAGCAGAAGGGTTTCAAAGGGAGCCACAACAAAGGAGAGAAAGATTGCCACAATCTCCACCACCTAGTTCAACTCCTAAAGAAGCAGAAGCTACTTTAAGCATACCTCCAGAGGAAGGAAAAATCCATGAACAAGTTGACCCTAAAGAGGAAGAAAGAGTGTTCAGGAAAGCATTTCTTGAAATGACTGAGATGGTTAGAATCCTTTATCAAGAAAGGAATGAGAGACTAGAAGGAGAAGGATCTAAACTTCACAAGGAAGGAAAAGATTCTTTAGGAGGTCACAATGATGAAGATAAGTCAAATAAGGGAAATGGAGGAAATGGAGGCAAAGGAGAACCATCATCCTCACCCTCATCATCATCATCATCTACTTATTCTTAATTACATCAGCCACACAAGTCAAAGAACACTGGTAAAAGTCCTTTTTTAAAACTTGATGTTAAGTTTGAATTGCCAATGTTTAATGGTGAAGTCAATGTAGAAAATCTTGATAATTGGATCAGGCAATTGGAGGTCTATTTGAGAATCCATAACCTTCAAGATGATGATACCAAAATTCAATTAGCTTCATTGAGAATGGAAGGTGCAACACTTGTTTGGTGGGAATCCAAGACAAAGTAGGAGATCAAGAAACATGGTAATATTATTCTATCATGGTCAGATTTCATTAATGCTATAAAAAAACATTTTTATCCATTAGCTCATATTCATAAATCCATCATGAACTGGCAGAACTTTAGGCAATTGAAGGGACAAAATGTGCAAAAATACACCCAAGAATTTAGGAGAAGAGCTCTCTTATTAGGGTAGATTTGCAGAGCCAAGATACTTTGCTCAAGTACATAGGAGGCTTACATAGCTACCTAAAACATACTATTACCATGTTTAACCCCACCAGTATAGATGAAGTGTGTGTTCAGGCCACACATCTAGAAGCTAGAGGGAAGAAGATTTCTGAAGAGGGTAGAGAGAAACCTTTTAAGGGTAAAGCCAAAGAGAAGACCTCAAAAGGTAAAAACGAAAATAATTCATATGTTAATAAATAGGGAGAAAAATTGGTTTGTAAACATTGTTCAAAATAAGGCCATGACGAAACTCATTGTTGGAAATTACATCCTGAAATGAGGCCAAAGAAACCCAATAACAAAGGGAAATAGAAAACTACAACTACAAATCAACATGATTTAGGATTTGATTTAGGTGACGAATCTAAGATTACAACCATGGGATTGAAGAACATGGAGGGAAAATAAATTGAAACTAAACCTAGTACCAGTACATCAAAATGTCATATAAACACTCTGAATGAAGAGGAAAGAATAGAACTATTTCATGTGAGGGTCATATCCAAACATATCAATATTGACACATTGTTTGACAGTGGGTCACAAGCAAACTTGATCTCTGAACACTTGGTCAAGAAAATTAACCTTGAGACCATACCACATCAAAAATTATATCCATTGGGTTTGATTTGTAGGGATGCAAATTTACAGGTTTCAAAGAAATGTATATTGCGGTTTGCAATCACTACAAATTTTGTTGACATAGTTGAATTAGATTTGGTTTTTCTTGACATAGTAGGTATTGTGTTGGGGATTCCTTACTTGTATGGTAGGAAAGAGATATTCCATCGCCATGAGAACATGTATCATTTATTCAAATATGGAAATGAGTTCATTGTTAGAGCACATCACAAGAAGACAAACATTGCTATGGTAAATGCTGGACAGGTAAAGAGGTTGGTAAATTCAAGTAAGAATTTTGTTCTTCTTATGATTAAGCCTAAAGCTGATGTTAACCATGAATAATTTGAGGGATATGATCCTAAGTTGAAATCATATTTATATGATGTAGTTAATTAACATCATGATATGTTTCAGGAGCCAATGGGATTGCCTCCAAAAATAAAGATTCAACATGACATTTAGTTGCAGCAAGATTGTCCTCTTCCAAATATTGGTTTGTATCGCATGTAGATAATGGATAATGCTGAAATAAAGATGCAAATCAAAGAGATGTTGGAAAAAGTAATCATAAGGCCAAGTACCTCGTCATGCAGTTCACCCATAGTCTTGATACCAAAGAAAGATGGGACTTGGCGCATGTGTGTAGATTTTCGAGCTTTGAACAAGATTACGGTGAAGAATAGTTACCCACTCCCAAGAATAGATGATTTTCTTGATCAGCTGAAAGAAGAATTTTTTTCACCAAGTTATATTTACGAAGTGGATACCATCAAGTAAGAATTTCAGAAAGTGATATATGGAAAACTGCATTCAAAACCAAACAAGGACTCTTTGAGTGGCTAGTTATGCCATTTGGTTTGTGTAATGCACCGACAACTTTCATGTGAGTTATGGATAGTGTTTTGCGTCCATTCCTTGATGAATTTGTGATTGTATACTTATATGACATATTGATTTTCAACAAAACAAGAGAAGAACATTTTTTTCATGTGAATAGAGTGTTTGATGTTTTGAAGAAAGAGAAATTATTTCTTAAGATGTCAAAGTGTGAGTTTGGAAAGACTTCTTTGGTCTGTTTGGGACATATTGTAGGAGGAGGAGAGTTGAGAATTGATCTTTCTAAAGTGGAAGCCATTGTGAATTGGCCCACACCCAAAACAGTAACCGAGGTAAGAAGTTTCTTAGGTGCAGCTCAGTATTGGAGAAAGTTTATTGCTAACTTTTCTTCCATCCCAGCTCCTATGCATGCAGTGACAAGTGTGAAGAAAGGCTTCCAATGGGGAGGAAAACAACGACAAGCTTTCGAAGCTTTAAAATACAAGATAATTTCACCTCCAATCCTTGCATTACCAAATTTGAGACAACCATTTGAGATACAAACTGATGCTAGTGATTATGCCACGGGTGCAGTACTTTTGTAGCATGGTCAGCCTATCACTCTTCATTCTGAAACTTTTAATGGTATTGTGACTGATTATCCTACATATGACAAATAAATATATGCATTGGTAAAAAGTGTCAAGAAGTGGAAACACTACTTGATGGGTAAAGATACTATTGTACATATCGATCACCAACCATTACAGTACTTGTAGTCGCAAACAAAATTGCAGCAATCAAGACATTTTAGGTGGATAGGATTTCTTCAACATTTTCACTTGGTTATAAGGTAAAAGGAAGGTATTTTCAATAAATTTGTAGATATACTTTCAAGACTAATCATTAGTGCATCTACTTTACTCAAAAATTATTCTATTGTACATGAGAGTTACATAGAACAATATGCACATGACATTGATTTTCAAGATGTGTATGCTAGTTTGAGTGAATGGAATCAAGTTGAAGTAAAAGATTATCACATGTATAAAAATTTTCTGTTTCATTTGGGAAAGCTTTGTATACCACAAGGAGAGAGGCTAAATGTCATGAGAGAAGCTCATTCATCTCTTATTTCTAGACACTTTGGGGTAAGCAAAGTTGTGGCACATCTACAGAGGTATTGTTATTGGCCTCGCATGGTAGACAGTGTGTCGTGTTTTATAAGAGGTTGTTCTATGTGTGCAACAAGTAAGCCTAGTAATAGAGAGCCTGGGTTGTACATGCAACTACTGGTACCATCAAGGCCATGGGAGAGTGTCTCCATGGAATTTTTTGGAGGTATACCTATGTCAAGAAAACAACATGATTATATTTATGTAGTTGTGGATAGATTCAGTAAAATGTGTATACTTATGCCATGTAAGAAAACCATTACTATTGAAAAAACTGCTGAACTTTATTTTCAACATGTTTGTGTTCATTTTGGATTTCCAACTTCTATTGTTAGTGACAGGGATTCCAGGTTCATTGGGAATTTTTGGTCAAATCTATGGAGAATGATGGACACAAATTTGAAAAAGAGTACTGCTTTTCATCCACAAATAAATGGACAAACTAAGGTGGTGTACAGAACTATTGTGCATCTATTGATAGGATATTCTAGCAATCATCCTAAGTTGTGGGATGAGCAAATGCATTACATTCAATACACTTACAACCGGGCAAAGCACTCTTCCACTCAAACATCACCTTTTGAAGTATGCTTTGGGTATTTTCCGAAATCGCCATTAGACTTCATATTTTGGAAGGATGTTGCAATTGATGGCCATAGTGACATTGATTGTTATGTCCCCATATTAATAGTGTAGTCCCTCATTTTTATTAGTGTAGCCCCCTTATTGTTATTGTTGTACCCCTGTAACCCCCATATTGCTATTATTGTTGCCTTACATTATTATCGTTAGGTCGACTAGGATTATATTGTGACCCCATGGACCCCTATATATAGAAGGAGGTTTTGTCATTTGTATCATCCAAGAATTTTTCATTTATGTAATATATTGGAGGTTTCCCCATCAAAGTGGCTGATTTATAAGGTGTTGATCTCTCTTTTCTCCTATTTTTGGAGATGGTTTCATAACATTTGGTATCAGGGCTTTGGATTCTAGGGTTTCGCTGCTCCAAACAGGTCATCGTGGAATTTTCACT
Organism: Pinus albicaulis; assembly: GCA_034641835.2. NCBI lineage: Eukaryota > Viridiplantae > Streptophyta > Pinopsida > Pinales > Pinaceae > Pinus > Pinus albicaulis. The sequence continues at coordinate 85,235 of JAXQQM020075074.1, forward strand.
ATAACTTTTTTTATACAAAGGTTCAAAAGTTGAAATGTTTACAGAGTGGATCTAAAATCCTGAGGAACTTTGTGTACAAATTTCAGATATTGGTTCACAATATTTTCGGAGATATGATCTGTGGAAGTTAGGATTTTTTTAGGCTCCTCAATTTCACCTAAACAGGTCATCGTGGAATTTTCGATATAACTCTTTTTCTACAAAGTTTCAGAAGCTGAAATTGTTATAGGGAAAATCCGAAATACTGAGGAATATCTTGTAAATATTTCAGATCTTGGTTTGCAATATTTTCGGAGATATGATCTGTTGAAGTTATGGTTTTTTCAGGCTCCTGAATTTCATCTCAAGGAGGGGACCTTGGGAAAATCGTCATAACTGTCTCTCATAGCATCGGATTGGAATTATGTTAAAATTGGACACAATTAAACATATTTTATTTCCCTTTCTATCGATTTCATAGATGAAGGAGGAAACAGTGAGATGTGGTATGTCGTACAAGTGCTCTTTACAAAACCAATCGATAATTAGGTCATTGTGGGAGATTCAACATAAATTTGCCTTGAACTATCTAAATCAGGTCAGAACTATGGCATTTGAAAGAAGATTCAGAGGGCTACTACAGGACCAAATTTCATATATTGAAGATCCACAATTACAGATATAATTCAGTTTCAATATTGAGATCCTCAAAATCAAGAAAACTGTGTATTTGTTTTCAAATTGCATAAGTCTTGTTTGAAAAATCAGTTTTAAGTGATTCCAAGGGCCTATTGAGCATAGTATTGGATTCTAAAATTCCCCCTAAAAATAATTCAACACCCATTAAGCCCTCAGAATACTCAACTATGACTCATGAAGATGAATAATTGCAACATGATCTATCAAAATTACAAGAGAAAGTGCTGCAAATTTCAATCTCGCAAAGGGCAACAAAAAATGAAATGGAAGTTTTGAATAAAGGCGTGGAAGCAAATATGGATGGCTTGAAGAATAGTGTGGATGGTTTGAAGAAAGGCATGGGAACTAAGATGGATGGCATGGAAGCTAAGATGGATGGCATGGAAGTTGGCATGGAAACTAATATGGATGACATGGAAGAAAAAATGAAAGACAACATGGAAAACATGAAGAATGATCTAAAAGCAGATATAGAAGGCTTGACAAATTTGATACAAGAAATTTTTCCTAATGCCGAAAAGATAGTAGAGGAAACTCATGATGAGAACAAAATAAATGTTAATCGTGATTTCATAAACTCTAATGTTGGATGGAAGAACCACCATATTCCAAAGATGGATATGAGGAAGTTTGATAGCAAGGATCCCGTAACATGGATACTACAGATGGAGAAATGTTTTTATCTCAATAATGTGAAAAACACACAAAAGGTATGCATTGCAACTTTACATTTAGAACAAAATACATTTGTATGGTATCAATGGCTTTGCTCCCGCAAAAAAATTGTCACTTGGTCAATTTTTATGGAGGAAATGATAGCACATTATGAGGATAGAAAGAGAAACACCTTCTTTAGCCAATTGATAGATCTCATACAAAAGGGTTCAGTGGTGGAGCACATTGAGGACTTCCAAAATTTGAATATAAGTGTAACTAACATTCAATAGGAACAAAGGATTGATGTCTTCATAGGGACTTTAAAGGATAACATACAACATGAAGTTCGTGTTTGGGAACCTGATTCATTGGAGAAGGCATTCAGGCTGGCAAGAAAAATTGAATGTAAAATTATGGAGACAAGGAAGCCTACCACTAACATATATAAATATGGAAGTGTTTCTACTCCTAGACTTCCACAACCTACAAGGTTGACACCAAAACAATTGGAAGAAAAAATAGCAAAAGGGCTTTGCTATAGTTGTGATATAAAATACACTAAAAGTCATAAGTGTGTTGAGAAGAAATTATTTTACATAGATTTTTAAGAGGAGGAAGAAAATGAACAAGAAACTTCAAAATAAGAGGATATACACCAGGAACCAACCCTAGAAGAAGAAGAAATGAGTCCAACCATATCATGTAATGCATTGGCGGGAATTACCACTCCTCAAACTCTCAATATAGAAGGACATATCAAGAAGAAAAAGGTAATAGTCTTGATTGATTCAGGTAGTACCCATAATTTTATTCATTGTAAGGTGGCCAAGGAATTGAATTGCTTCCTATACCCAGCACCAGAATGTCAAGTGATGGTTGCAAATGGAGGAACTATAAATTTCTTTGGAAAATTCCATAATATCAAGCTAACCATGGGGGAATATGTATTGAATAGTCCAATTCCTTCCATTCCAATGGGAGGTGCTGATGTTGTACTAGGAGTATAATGGTTACAATCTTTGGGGATGGTAGCTTTTAATTTTCAAGAACTTTTTTAGAATTTTTTTTCGAAGGAAAGGAAATCGAATTACAGGGTATCGCAGGAAGCCGAGAAAAATAATAAGCTCTAATGTCATGAGAAAGCTTCTGAAGAAAGAACAACGAGGTGTAATTGCACAATTATGCTCACTAGAAGTTCAAACATCAAAATCATCTATTTCTCCAGATCTCCAAAAACTCTTGGACAATCATTCCAAGGTGTTTGAAACTCCCAAAGGACTCCCACCTATTCGTGATCATGATCATGTTATTCATTTTATTCCAGGAAGTGTTCCTCCAAACATCAAGCCTTACAGATATGCTTATGTCCAAAAGAGCGAAATTGAACGTATGATTGCACAAATGTTATAGAGGCTGGTATAATTCAACCTATTCAAAGTTATTTCTCCACTCCATTAGTATTGGTGCACAAGAAGGATGGATCATGGTGCATGTGTCTAGATTATAGGGAGCTCAATAAGCTCACTATTAAAGATAAATTTCTCATTCTTGTGCTTGATGAATTATTGGATGAATTACATGGCACAATTTATTTTACCAAGTTGGATCTTCATTCTGGATATCATCAAATTAGAATGAAGACTGAAGATATTTCGAAAAGAACATTTTGAACTCATGAGGGTCATTATGAATTTTTGGTCATGACTTTTGGCCTTACCAATGCACCTTCTACATTTCAAGGGTTGATGAATTCCATTTTCAAACCCTTCCTTAGAAAAAAATTTCTAGTATTTTTTGATGACATACTAATCTACAACACGTCTTGGAAGGATCATGTTCAACATGTTGACAGGGTGCTCAAACTATTGAAGGAGAAACAATTATATGAACAAACATCCAAATGTTTCTTTGGAGTACAAGAGGTGGAATATATGGGTCATATTGTATCTCATGAGGGTGTTAAGGTAGAAGGAATGGAAAGTCCCCACAACCATAAAGAAGTTGCGAGGATTTCTCGGGTTAAAAGGGTATTATCGCAAGTTTGTTAAGAATTATGGAAGAATAGCAGCACCTCTAACAACATTATTGAAGAAATATGAATTTTCATGGAATCCTGAAGCAACTAAGGCCTTTGAACATATTAAAGAGGCAATGTTCCTAGAATTGGTCTTAGCTATGCCAGACTTCACAAAAACCTTTATTATGGAATGTGATGCCTCAGTAAATGGAATTGGTGTCGTTTTAATGCAAGAAGGAAGACCTATTGCTTTTGAAATTCATCCAATCAAAGGAAAGTATTTACAAAAATCTATTTATGAGAAGGAAATGTTGGCAATAGTACATGCACTAAAGAAATGGCAACCTTACCTAATGGGAAGGCACTTCAAGGTAAAAATTGATCATGATAGTCTTAAACACTTTTTGGAACAACTACTATCTTCAAAAGAGCAGAAAAAATGGGTCACAAAGATGTTGGGTTATGACTTTGAAATCATCTAAAAAAATGGAAGCTAAATGTGTTTGTAGATGCACTCTCAAGAAAGTTTGAACATGTGGAAGCATTTCTTTATGAAATTTCTATTATCCAACCATATTTGATAAGCGAAGCATGTTGTGTAACCAGCTCCAAAAATAGAAGAAAAAATATATCAATGCCTTAGAAATAAGACACTTCGAGGGGGCAACCTCCAATTCATTACATAAATGAACAATTCTTGGATGATGCAATTTACAAAACCTCCTTTCTATATATAGGAGTCCATGGGGCCATAATGTAATCCTAGTGGGCCACAATGTAATCCTAGCCGACCTAACAATAATAATTTAAGGGCACAATAATAACAAAATGGGGGTTACAAGGGTACAATAATAACAATAAGGGGGTTACACTAACAACAATAAAGGACTATACTAGTAATATAGGGACCTAACATGCCCCTCTCCTTCAAAAAAAGTGTTGTCCTCAACGCTTGAGTAGCTCTGGGTGATTTTGTATAAAATTCTCATCCTCCCATGTAGAATATTCAGTGGGTAAGTTCTTCCACTTGATGAGATATTCTGAAATTGATCGATTCCGTAGTTGTCGAGTTCTTGTTTCCGTGACCGCTTCCGGTTCCAATATGATTTTTCCTTACTCATCAAGTTCTGGCAATATTGTTTGAACTGGAAGATTTTCACCTATAACCTTCTTTAAGCATGAAACATGGAAAACTGGATGTACTCGCGAAGAAGCAGGAAGCTCCAATTTGTATGCCATAGTACCAATCTTTTGCAACACCTTGTAAGGACCATAGTACTTTGACGATAATTTATTATCCTTCTTAGCTTGCTTGAGGGACATTTGTTTATATGGTTGTAGCCGTAAAAATACCCAATCTCCTACATCAAAACTTCTCTCGCTGCGATGTTGATCTGCTGTTGTTTCATTCGATTTTGTGCCAAATTCAGGTTATCCTTTAAGAGTTGGAGAACTTCTTGCTGATGCTCGATGTGATCTTCCACTGCTTGAACCTTCGAATTTTCCCTTAAGGATGATGTGATGGATGGTGGATGATATCCATAAAGTGCCATAAATGGGGTCATTTTTGCTGCAGTATGGAAGGAAGTGTTATACCACCATTCGGTGAGAGGTAACCACTTGACCCATTGTGTTTGTTTATCAGATACAAAACAACGAAGATATCCTTCCAAACATTTATTTACTATCTCAGTTTGACCATCAGATTGAGGATGATAAGATGAGCTATGAGCTAATGGAGTACCCAAACAAGAAAATAACTCCGTCCAAAAATTTCCAGTAAAAATGGGATCTCTGTCGCTCACAATAACCCTTGGGCTTCCATGTAGCTTTTGAATTCTATCCATAAATGTAGTAGCAACTGTACTTGCTTTAAATGGATGAGATAAAGCACAAAAGTGTGCATACTTTGTAAGTCTATCAACTACCACCATGATGACACTCTTTCCTTCGGACTTAGGTAAACCTGTGATAAAATCCATTGAAATCTCCTCCCAACGTTGACTTGGAATGGATAAAGGTTGTAGAAGTCCCGGGGTCTTAATTTTCTCCACTTTATTCTGCTGGCAAACCAAACATTCCGCCACAAACTTTTGAATATCAGATTTAAGGCCATCCCAAAAAAATTCTTTCTTCACCCTGTGGTAAGTTTTTTAAAAATCCTGAGTGTCCTCCTAAAGGAGAAGTGTGCAATTCCAGAAGAATCTTTTGTTTTAGTTGGGAATTCTTACAAAGATATAAGCGATCTTTGTACCATAAGGAATCATTTTTCCAACTAAATGTATCAGATGTACTAGGATCTTGCCGCAAATTTTGAATGAGTGTCCATACATCTTTGTCCTTCTTCCATTCATCTCTTGCTTCAGTTATCCAATCTGGTTGGATAATAGAAATGGCACAAAGCAATGCTTCCACCTCTTCATTCTTTCTTGAGAGTGCATCTGCAACAAAATTAAGCTTTCCTTTTTTGTAGATTATTTCAAAGTCATAACCCAACATCTTTGTGACCCATTTTTGCTGCTCTTCTCATGATAGTCTTTGTTCCAAAAAGTGTTTAAGACTATCATGATCAGTTTTTACCTTGAAGTGTCTTCCCATTAGGTAAGTTCGCCATTTCTTTAGTGCATGCAGGATTGCTAACATTTCCTTCTCATAAATAGGTTTCTGTAAATACTTTCCTTTGATTGGACGACTTTCAAAAGCAATGGGTCTTCCTTCCTGCATTAAAACTGCACCAATTCCATTTCCTGAGGCATCACATTCCACAATAAAGGTTTTTGTGAAGTCCGGCGTAGCTAAGACCAGTGCTAGGCACATTGCCTCTTTAAGATGTTCAAAGGCCTTAGCTGCTTTAGGAGTCCATGAAAATGCATCTTTCTTCAATAATGTTGTTAGAGGTGCTGCTATTCTCCCATAATTCTTAACAAACTTGCGATAATAGCCTGTTAACCCGAGAAATCCTCGCAACTGCTTTATTGTCTTGGTGACTTTCCATTCCTTAATGGCTTTAATTTTGTTAGGGTCTACTTTAACACCCTCGTGAGATATAATATGACCCATATATTCCACCTCTTGTACTCCAAAGAAACATTTGGATATTTTTGCATATAATTGTTTCTCCTGCAATAGTTTGAGCACCCTGTCAACATGTTCAACATGATCCTTCCAAGACTTGCTGTAGATTAGTATATCATCAAAAATACTAGCACAAATTTTCTAAGGAAGGGTTTGAAAATGGAATTCATCAACCCTTGAAATGTAGAAGGTGCATTGGTAAGACCAAAAGGCATGACCAAAAATTCATAATGACCCTCATGAGTTCGAAATGTTGTTTTTGGAATATCTTCAGTCTTCATTCTAATTTGATGATATCCCGAACGAAGATCCAACTTGGTAAAATAAATTGCTCCATGTAATTCATCCAATAATTCATCAATCACAGAAATGGGAAATTTATCTTTAATGGTGAGCTTATTGAGCTCCCTATAATCTGGACACATTCGCCATGATCCATCCTTCTTGTGTACCAATACTACAGGAGCAGAGAAAGAACTTTGACTAGGTTGAATTATACCCGCCTAACATTTCTGCAATCATACGTTCAATTTCGCTCTTTTGGACGTAAGGATATCTATAAGGCCTGATGTTTGGAGGAACACTTCCTGGAATCAAATGAATAGCATGATCATGATCACGAATAGGTGGGAGTCCTTTGGGAGTTTCAAACACCTTGGAATGATTGTCCAAGACTTATTGGAGATCTGCAGAAATAGATGATTTTGATGTCGAAACTTCTAGTGAGCATAATTGTGCAATTACGCCTCGTTGTTCTTTCTTTAGAAGCTTTGTCATGACATTAGAGCTTATTATCCTTCCCGGCTTCCCTTCAATACCCCGTAATTCGACTTCCTTTCCTTCTCAAAAAAATTTCAAGAAAAGTTCTTGAAAATTAAAAGCTATCGTCCCCAAAGATTGTAACCATTGTACTCCTAGTACAACATCAGCACCTCCCATAGAAATGGAAAGCATTGGACTAGTCAATACATATTCCCCCATGGTTAGCTTGATATTATGGAATTTTCCAGAGCAATTTATAGTTCCTCCATTTGCAACCATCACTTGACATTCTGGTGCTTGGTATAGGAAACAATTTAATTCCTTGGCTACCTTACAATGAATAAAATTATGGGTGCTACCTGAATCAATCAACACTATTACCTTTTTCTTCTTGATATGTCCTTCTATCTTGAGAGTTTGAGGAGTGGTAATTCCTGCCAGTGCATCACACGATATGGTCGGATTCATTTCTTCCTCTTCTAGGGGTGGTTCCTGGTGTATATCCTCTTCTTGTTCATTTTCTTCTTCTTCTTCACAATCTATGTAAAATAATTTCTTCTCGGCACACTTATGACCTTTAGTGTATTTGCTATCACAACCGTAGCAAAGCCCTTTTGCTCTTTTTTCTTCCAATTGTTGTGGTGTCAACCTTGTAGGTTGTGGAAATCTAGGCGTAGCAACACTTCCTTCTTTATAGAATCGAGTGGTAGGCTTCCTTGTCGCCATAATTTTACATTCAACTTTTCTTGCCAACCTGAATGCCTTCTCCAATGAATCAGGTTCCAAAACGCGAACTTCATGTTGGATGTTATCCTTTAAAGTGCATATGAAGAGATCAATCCTGTGTTCCTCTGGAATATCAGTTACCCTTATATTCAATTTTTGGAAGTCCTCAATGTGCTGCCCCACTAAACCTTTTTGTTTGAGATTTATCAATTGGCTAAAGAAGGTGTTTCTCTTTGTATCCTCATAATGTGCTATCATTTCCTCCGTAAAAATTGACCAAGTGACAATATTTTTACGGGAGCAAAGCCATCGATACCATACAAATGTATTTTGTTCTAAATGTAAAGTTGCAATGCGTACCTTTTGTGTGTTTTTCACATTATGGAGATCAAAATATTGCTCCATCCGTAGTATCCATGTTACAGGATCATTTCCATCAAACTTCCTCATATCCATTTTTGGAATATGGTGGTTCTTCCCGCCAACATTAGAGTTTATGAAATCACGATTAACATTTATTTTGTTCTCATCATGAGGTTCTTCTACTATCTTTTCACCATTAGGAAACCTTTCTTGTATCAACTTTGTCAAATCTTCAATGTTTGATTTTAGATCATCCATCTTAGCTTCCATGCCAGCTTCCATTCCATCCATCTTAGCTTCCACGCCATCCATCTTAGCTTCCACGCCTTTCTTCAAACCATCCATCTTCACTTCCACGCCATCCATATTAGCTTCCATGCCTTTCTTCAAACCGTCCATCTTCACTTCCATGCCTTTCTTCAAAACTTCCATTTCATTTTTTGTTGCTCTTTGCGAGAGTGAAATTTGTTGCACTTGCTCTTGTAATTTTGATAGATCATGTTGCAATTCTTCATCTTCATGAGTCATAGTAGAGCCTTCTCAAGGCTTAATGGGTGTTGAATTATTTTTACAGGGCATCTTTTATAACCCAATACTGATATCTATTCTACAACATGCCCTTGGAATCAGTTCAAATTGATTCTTCAAACAAGACTTATGCAATTCGGAAAAAAAAATACACACCTTTTTCTTGCTTTTGAGGAGCTCGATATTGAAATTGGATTATCTCTGTAATTGAAAATATTCAATATCTGAAATTCAACCCTATAGTAGCCCTTTGAAGTTTCTTTCAAATGCCACAGGTCTGACCTAATTTTGATTCTCCAAGGAAAAGTTGTGTCCAATCTCCCACAATGACCTAATTCTGGACTGGTTCAGTAGAGTGAACTTGTACGACTTGCCACGTGTCACTGTTTTGTCCTTTGTCTCTGAAATTGATAGAGAAGAAACTACAGGCCGTGTACTTGTGACCACTTTTGACGGCACTCCAATCCAATCTTCAGAGAGAGAGTTATTGAACTTTTCCCACGATCACCTCTTTGAGATGAAATTCAGGAGCCTGAAAAAGCACTACCTTCCACAAATCATATCTCCAAAAATATTGCGAACCAAGCTCTGAAATTTTTTGACGAATTTCCTCAGGATTTCAGCTTCGCACCATATGAATTTCAGACTTTGAACCTTCGTACAAAAAAATTTATAGCGCAAATGCCACGATGACCTGTTTATGAGCCTGAAAAAATACCTAACTTCCACAGATGATATCTCCTCAAATATTGCGAACCAAGATCTGAAATTTTTAGACAACCTTCCTCAAGATTTCAGCTTCGCACCCTAGAAATTTCAGCTTCTGAAGCTTCCTAGAAAAACATTTATAGCGAAAATTCCACGATGACCTGTTTGGAGCAGCGAAACCCTAGAATCCCAAAGCTCTGATACCAAATGTTGGGTAACCAGCTCCAAAGAGAGAAGAAAAGAGATATTCACGCCTTAGAAATGAGCCACTTCGAGGGGGCAACCTCCAATACATTACATGAATGAACAATTCTTGGATGATGCAATTTACAAAACCTCCTTTCTATATATAGGAGTCCATGGGGCCATAATGTAATCCTAGTGGGCCACAATGTAATCCTAGCCGACCTAACAATAATAATTTAAGGGCACAATAATAACAAAATGGGGGTTACAAGGGTACAATAATAACAATAAGGGGGTTACACTAACAACAATAAGGGACTATACTAGTAATATAGGGACCTAACAAAGCAAGGGATGAATGGAAGAAAGACGAAGAAGTGTGGACACTCATTCAAAATTTGAAGCAAGATTCTAGTACATCTGATACATTTAGTTGGAAAAATGATTCCTTATGGTACAAAGATCGCTTATATCTTTGTAAGAATTCCTAACTAAAACAAAATATTCTTTTGGAATTGCACACTTCTCCTTTAGGAGGCCACTCAGGATTTTTAAAAACTTACCATATGGTGAAGAAAGAATTTTTTTGTGATGGCCTTAAATATGATATTCAAAAGTTTGTGGCAGAATGTTTGGTTTACAAGCAAAATAAAGTTGAGACAATTAAGACCCTGGGTCTTCTACAGCCTTTATCCATTCCAAGTCAACGTTGGGAGGAGATTTCAATGGATTTTATCATAGGTTTACCAAATTCCAAAGGAAAGAGTGTCATCATGGTGGTAGTTGACAGACTTACCAGGTATGCACACTTTTGTGCATTATCTCATCCATTTAAAGCAAGTACAATTACTACTTCATTTATGGAAACAAATCAAAAGCTGCATGGAAACCCAAAGATTATGGTAAGCGAGAGAGATCCCATTTTTACTGGAAATTTTTGGACAGAATTATTTTCCTGTTTGCGTACTCAACTAGCTCATAGCTCATCTTATCATCCTCAATCTAATGGTCAAACTGAGATAGTGAACAAATTTTTGGAAGGATATCTTCGTTTTTTTGTATCTGATAAACAAACAGAATGGGTCAAGTGGTTACCTCTAGCTGAATGGTGGTATAACACTTCCTTCCATACTACATAAAATATGACCCCATTTATGACACTTTATGGATATCATCCACCATCCATCATATCATCTTTAAGAGAAAATTCTACGGTGCAAGTAGTGGAAGATCACATCGAGCATCAATAGCAAGTTCTCCAACTCTTAAAGGATAACCTCAATTTGGCACAAAATCGAATAAAACAACATGCATATCAACATCGCAGCGAGAGAATTTTTGATGTAGGATACTATGTATTTTTACACCTACAACCATACAAACAAATGTCCCTCAAGCAAGCTAAGAATGACAATAAATTATCGCTAAAATACTATGGTCCTTACAAGGTGTTGCAAAATATTGGTACTATGGCATACAAATTGGAGCTTCCTTCTTCTTCGCGAGGGCATCCATTTTTCCATGTTTCATGCTTAAAGAAGGTTATAGGTGACAAACTTCCAATTCAAACAATATTTCAAGAACTTTTTGAGGAAGGAAAAATCATATTGGAACCTGAAACAGTCACGGAAATAAGAACTCGACATTTATGAAATCGATCAATTTCAAAGTATCTCATCAAGTGGAAGAATTTACCCACTAAACATTCTACATGGGAGCATATAGAGCTACTCAAGCATTGAGGACAACACTTTTTTGAAGGAGAGGAGCATGTTAGGTTCCCATATTACTAGTGCAGTCCCTTATTGTTATTGTTGTACCCCTGTAACCCCCATATTGTTATTATTGTTCCCTTACATTATTTTTCTTAGGTCAGCTAGGATTATATTGTGACCACATGGACCCCTATATATAGAAGGAGGTTTTTTCATTTGTATCATCCAAGAATTGTTCATTTATGTAATGTAATGGAGGTTCCGCCCTCGAAGTGGATGTTTTCTAAGGCGTTGATCTCTATTTTCTTCTATTTTTGGAGTTGGTTTCATAACGTTGATAAGGCTTGAAATTTCATTGAGAAAATTCAGATTATACATCAAAAAGTTCAAGAACATCTTGATAAAAGTCAAAGAAAATACAAAGAGAGGCATGAAAAACATTGAGTTGATCAAAATTTTCAAGAGGGAGATGAGGTATGGTTGCACATTAGCAAAGAAATGATGCAAGGGGAAGGTAAAAAGCTCAAACCCATTCGATATGCTTCTTTCAAGATCATAAATCAAGTTGGTAATAATTCATTTCAACTCAACTTGCCTTCTTATATGTAGATGTATTCAATTGTTAATGTTGAAAAATTACATTTGTATGAGCCACCTTTTATCGATGATCAAGGAAGTGATGTTCAACTACCTTCTATTGAATATTTCTTACCAGAATTTCTAGATGAGCTCAAGGAAGATACAATTCTTGACAGGAGGACAAGAGCATCAAAGGGGGAAAGTGTTTACTACCTTTGAGTTGGGGTCAAAGGCACTAAACCAAGCAAGAAAAAATGGATGGAGGTTAGAAAGGTGAGGGAGTTGTACCCTCATCTACTAAACAGGTAATCAAGTATTTTGGGGTCCAAAAGCTTCCCAATGGGGAGGAGGGATCAGGAGTTCATAAATTTTCCTAAAAATTCAAATTTACATGATTGGTTTGAAACTAGGATGGTTGCGTAGATCTCGTCTTCCACGAACAGTTCGAAAAATCGATGTCATATGAGGGAGATATTGCGTTCTGATTGAAATGCCAAATAGGTAAAATTTGCGACAGTTTGACCAGGTTTGACTGGGATGCACAGTCAACAGGGTGGAGGTACAGTCAGCAAAAGGGGAATATTCTGAGGCATATTCCTTTCCTCAGAAACAATCATGGGACGACATGTGTCACACTGCTATTCATTGAATGGGTTTTGGAGGACCAATTAAAGGGTGCCACGTGGCTAGCCCTGAGGCTGCCAGATGTCTCCTAAATGGTGTGTTAAAATTTTTGAGGGTTCACAGGAATTGAACCCTAGACCTCTGGCACAACACGCGCACGTCTAACAACCTGAACCACACGATGAATCTTAACCATAAGAGTTTTCGGGTTCTATTTAAGTTTTATTGTAATGGAGTATGGGGGTTGGGCACCATCGGTGGTCCCAACCTGCCAGCGGTCTCCGCAATTGGTGGTCAAATGTTAACATAAAACTCCATGGTCAGCTAACATTCAACTCGTAATCCTGCCAACATATCCACGTAGGTGATCACATGGGGTTCTAAAACATTATCTCCGCGCAGTCTCCGCTAACCTCAACATTCAAACTGGAGTTCAAATTTATCACCACAGTTATTACCGTGGGTTCCTCCGACCATTATGGTTAGGCCGCGGGTTTGGGGCACACATGTGGCCACCCCAACCTCTAACCTTTAATGTTATAGTTAAATTCAGTGGTGGTTTAGGAAAGCATGCCTTTTTGGCGGAATCTACTATTTTAACTCTAGTTAAGTGGAGTTCTCCACTTTTAGTGGAGTTTTTCTTGGTGTAATTGGGCAAAAGAGTAGGAGACTCAATTTTCACCCATTCTGAGTGAATGAAGCAGCATTTCTTGACTAATTGGAGCATTTTGGAGCCATTGGTGTAGAGAAAGCATCCATTGGAACACTATAGCTACATGTATTTGCAAAATTTTGAGCATAATGAAATATGGGCATGCCATTGGGAGCTGGACCAATAGATTTATCCCAGGAGGGGTGAACTACTTCATCATGTCTGTTGTGTAAATTATATGTGGTGACTTATTTCTCTATTTTACACTATTTTTCAGTGTTATTTAAGTTTTTTTATGCTTCTAATTCACTAAAAATCATCTAAAATTCATGGTTAAAATAGTCAATCCTTATGCAAACTAATGAGAAAAGTATGCACATGTTTTATAGCTAAAAAGACACTTAGCACAACAAAACTAATACAGTCATTTTAGATCAAGCTTTTGGATGGTTCTTCTGAGTGTGTCTCGAGGGTCCTTTTGAGTTTATTTCTATATCTTTTGTTGACTTACTATGTTCTTTATTTTATTGATTCTCATCTTCATGATAATTTGGAGGATTGGCTCAGTTAGTGCTTCTGGTTCTATCTGGTATATCTTCATCGAATCTCACATCAGTTCTTTCCACAATTCTATGAATTTTTTTATTGTAGCACCTGTATCCCTTACTCTTGGATGCATACCCCAAAAATATTCGTTCATCAGATCTTGCATCATAATTCCCCAATTTTTCATCATTATTCTTTATGAAACATTTGCTGCTAAAGACTCTAAAGTGCTTGATTGATGTTGGTTTTCCATGCCAAAATTCATATGGAGTCTTGTCATAATCTGGTCTGAGATGAGCTTTGTTGAGAATATGAACAACTGTGTGTACTGCTTCTCCCCAGTAGGTTTGGGGAATGTTTCTTTCTTGCATCATGGCTCTGGAAATCTATTGTACCGACCTGTTTTTCCTCTCTGCCACTCTTTTCTGTTGAGGTGTGCCTGCAACTACAAATTTTTTCTTTATCCCATATTCATTGCACAGGTATGAAAACTCCTCATCTGTGAATTCACCTCCTTTATCTGCTCTGATGCATTTTAGTTTACATCTAGTTTGATTTTCTATTAGTGCCTTGAATATCTTGAATTTATCAAATGCTTTGGATTTGTATCTAAGAAATTCCACCCACATTAATCTGGAAAAATCATCTATTATCAACGTGAAATACAATTCTCCACCTGGTGCATTAGTTCTTGAAGGACCGCATAGGTCCATGTGTACAAGCTGAAGAGGCTTACTTGTAGATAGATGGTCTTTAGCTTTTAACGATGTGTTTGTTTGTTTTCCAAGTTGGCAGGAGTTACATATGGTATTTGGTGGCTTCTTTATTGCAAGAAAATATCTGACATCTTTCCTTTTGCTCAGTTTTATGATGTGGTCAAAATTTAGATGTCCCAATCTTCTATGCCATATCCAAGATTCGTCAAGTGTGCTGATGTGGCATGATTCATTCTCCTCTTCCACTATATAAACATTACTCAATGTTCGAACACCCTTGATCAAGGTATTTCCTATGGTGATTGACCTTACTTCACAATCTTGGGCTCTGAAAAGGACCTCACATCCTTTATCACACATTTGACTAACACTTAACAGATTGGATTTTAGACCGTCTACAAACAGTCCATCCTGAGCCTCTCCTCTTCCATTGTTCGGGCTGACTGTGCCTTTTCCCTTGATTTCCCTTGCTCTATCATTGCCTAACCACATACCATTGAATTTTTTGATCTTGAGAAATTAGAACCAAATTACACTTAGTTAGATTATTTTTCCATTGCATGTAGCTTTTTGTTTGGTAAATTTCCTGAGGAGATGGATCAGTCTTTGAGAGGACATTTGTGAGACTTGTGCCCATTTTTATGGTAGAAAAAACATTTGATTGTATTTCTGAATGGATTATGTACACGAGTGAATCCACCATTTTTCCTAATTCCCCTTGATTTTCCATACTCTAGTCTCTGTATATACGCCCTACACTCCATGGATTTATGACTGAACCCTTTACAAAAAAAACAATACCCGTGCAAGTAGTATCTATCTCTGGTAGAGAAATTTGTTTGAGGTAGTCTTTTCATTTGTTACATCTTTTGCTGGTTGGACTGGATTTTCTTTGTCTTACAGTATGTCGCAATATGTCTAGGTTTGTGGTGGGCAAAGCAAGTGATAATTCTCACACAAGGAAGGAACCTCCTTTGACATCTTCCCATTTTTTTCAATTCATCATTAGGAGCGTATGAGCTTTTTGGAGTTGACTGTTTCTTCATTTCTTTCTTTGTCACTTGAGGTTGCTGCTTGTTTCAGTTTGTTTTAGTTGGTCTTGCTAGCTTCTAATTCTATGGATTCCATTTTTGCTGCTTCATTATCCTTTACAGCTTTTACAAAAATGATATTCTTGTTATCTTCTACCTTGGATTTGTTGGTCTCTCCTTTATAGCCTATCCCAGCCTTTATATGAGGAGATATTTGAGCATTTAGAATCTTATCCAAATGTCCAGAGATTTTCATTTGAGAAATATTCATAGTTAATTCATTTTGGGCCTTTTATAATTTCTTCCTCAGGCTTACCACTTATTCTTCCAACTTTTCACACTCCTGATTTCTCTCCCCTATTTATCTTTTCAGAATATCCTCTATTTTCCTTGATTCTTGTAGTTCAATTTTCAATTTCCTAAGATCTTCTAAATCTGGTTCTGTCTTTGCATATTTCAAAAGAATGTTTTTCTATTTCTTTCTCTTAAGTTTAAGTCTTTCTATTTCCTCCAGGGCACTAATTATCTCCCCCTCAATATCTACCTCACATTCTTCTTCAAATTCCAAGAGATATTACTCAAGCTCTTCCTTGGCCATCAGAATGAATTATGATGTTCCTTCTTCATTGGGGGATTCATATGAGCTCTCAGATGCACTGCTGTCTTGTTGAGCATAGAATGTTCTTCTATTAAATCTGTTCCCTTTCGGCCTATTGCTGAAATTGGTTTTTTCTTTCTTTTTTGACTGATTTTCTATTTTATTATGAGGACATTTTGATGCATAGTGCGCCACTCTTCCATAGTTAAATCACTTAAAATGAAGTTTACATTTATAATTACCTATGCCTCTATCCAATATTCTGACAAATTTGGCCTCTTCTTCATTAGAGCAGGAGCATGTACCTTCCTTCTCTTCTATGCACTTATCTTCCTTAAAGGCTGCCTCCCTCACATTTGACTTCCCCTTTGGAAGTCTCATCTCATAAGTCGTCAAGTTTCCAAGAAATTAGTTCATGGTCAATGTTTCCCAGTTTGTTGATTCTTCTATGGAAGAAACCTTAGGATTAAACCTGGATGGTAAATATCTCAATATATTTTGTACTATTACACATTCCTTAATGGTTTCTCCTAGAGCTATCATGTTATTCACAAATTCCACAAAATTTGAGAAGAAACTGGCTACATATTCATCTTCATTCATTTTTAAATTTTCAAACTGAGTTTTATAGGCTTTCAGTTTGGACATCTTCACCTTTTTATCTCCCTCATGGATATTTTCTAATGTATCCTAGATATTGTTGGTCGTCTTACTATGCATTAATTTGATAAATTCTTACTCACATAGACCACTCAAGAGTGCATTCATGGCTTTTGCATTAGCTATGAAATTTTGTTTGGATTCTTTCTCTGTGTCAATATCCTTTGGTTCATATTTTTATTCCATGGCAATACAGAATTATACTCCAAGAGACATAAAATATGCTTTCATTCTTATTTTCCATAAGGTATAGTTTGTGCCAGTAAACAATGGGGATTTATTTCTTGACCATCCTTCTAGGCTAGGCATTTTGGGGACCTAGGATCTCCTTCCAGTTGTTAAACTGATATAAAAGGAACTTGCTCTGATACCAATTGTTGAACCCTTAGTTAAAGTGAGAGGGGGGGGAGGGGGGTGAATCAGTTTAATACATTCATGGATTTTTAAAATCTCCTTTAAAGTTATTTACACCTGCATTTCATGATCAAATTAATATATAATGAAACAAAAATCTTAATATGTGAGTAGCAGGTATTAAGAAGATTAAATATGGAACATAAACACATAATAATCATGCACATGGGCAATATATATAAGTGGAAACCCATAAGGGAGAAAACCACATCTTACTATTGTTGTGATGAAAAGGCAAGCTCCAACTCCCTCTCACCACTGATTTTCTATAGGCTCCAACTTACAGGAGGCTACTACCTCAAATTCTACAAGCTACAACTTGCAAGGAAGCACCAACTCCCATATATTTTCTGCAGGCTACAATCCACATGAGGCTCCTACCTCAAAGAGCTACAACTGGACATCTATCAAGCTACAACTTGATATGGAAGCACCAACTTCCTCACACTACAATAAAATAATATGCTGATTTACTTGGATATCAGCTATGTTTTACTCCTTCTTCATTGCTACCCTTCCAACCTTCAAATATGCATCATATCAGCTCTATATCTGCACATCTTCTCTTTCTTCTCTCTCTCATTCTTCCACTTTCTAACCTCTCTATGCAGATTACAATAACATCATTTATAGAGATCACTTCATGGCTATTTTCATTATATATGGGAATATGAAGTGAACATGCATGACTCTTTCCTTCCACCCACTCATTTCCTCACTCAGCATATTCAGGATGTTACAACAATGTATACACTAGTTTCAGTATTAAATTGGAGTTTTACTTTGCCGTGGAGACTTGCCTTTGCATCACAAAAAATATAAAATAATTAATACTTTTACAGTTACAATCAAATATTTCACTCAACCCTTTGAGGTTCTTAGTTTTTCTTTGTGTTTGTCTTCTTCTACTTGTTGTCCCTTTGTCTTTTATGTTTCTGCAGTTATATTTCCAACTGTGTTGCAGCATTACTGTCTTAGCCCGACTTGACCCATGCCTTTATTTTTTACACCGCCTCTGCCTATTGCATATATTACCTGCAGTGTTGTATGCTCTTCTCTGCTCCTTTGCTCTGTGTCAGGTTACTTACCCAAGTCTCCTTCTTCCGACATTCAGTCGTTGTTGTCAAACTGCTGCAGTCGCATTACACCTTTGCACGAGTGTCGGGTCACTTGCCCAGAGTATTTTCTCTTGCATTCAACCTTTCCTTTTTAACTCACAGCCACATATACATGTCATTGTTCTGCACTTAGAGTCAGGTCTTACCCGAGTCTACTCCCATTCAGAATTTTCTTTATACACCCGAGTCTTTTGCCTACATTCAGTCTTTTCTTCGTAAACTGAGTCGTTCTCTGCTTCCAAAATTTTCTTCATAAAACACATAGCCCCAGACTTAAAATACATCATATCTTAACTTTGAACTTTATCGCATCCGATCTCATATCGCATTTCAACATATAAAAGGTTTTACGTTATAATTCCCTTTTCCACCTACGATGCGATTTAACACTAGAAATGCTTTACATCCAAATTTGAGATCCTTTGCAATTTGACTCTGGCGCTACATCGCATACAGGCTCTTGTCACACTTCGCAAGATTTAGTTCATAGCACTAACAAGTTTCCTCTTAACATATACGATATGCAATCACTTTATCGACACTTTAAACAAAAAGCAATCGGTCCCACAACATCATGCATACAGGCTTAACTTTGGTTGTGGAGTCCCACAACACAGTGACCAGTTAGAAGAAATCTCACTTCACAAGTTTCTCCACTTCGTAGTTCACAACTTATAACAGATACCTTGAAAAACTAAAAAATATAGATGCCAATGCAAAATTGCGCTATAATCTCCACCGTAGATCTTCGCCAAATCTAACGGCCCCACTGTACCATCTCACATGCCATCTCCCATCCTCATCGCATTGCAACCAAAATACTTTACCTTGTGATGTACTAATGCTAAACTTTAAAACCGCCGATGTGCGATATGTGCTTGATCGTTGTGCCAACACATGGCTCCCCCCTTTATTACATCACAGGTTTCAATTCTTACTGCATCACAAGTTATTTTATTTAACTTGTAAAGTGCTTAACACACAAACACTATAATTTCCGATCTCCGATGTGTGCTTTCATTCTCCGCCTGACACGCGTCCACATCTCTGTCATTTAATATTAAATCTCTAATTCTGTGATTCGATCCTCGTCGTCTGATTCCTCCTTTGGAATTATTCTTAGTCTTTTCTGTCGTAGTCGATTTCTCTGCTTTCTACGACCACCGCTACTCTACATCTCCGCTATCCTTCCTGAGCTTTATTTAGTTTTTAAAAGTGTTGATATATCCTAAGCTTGTTCTTATGTTTTTTATTCACTCCTCTGGGATTATCACGCTTGTTGAATGCCTTACTCACTATTTCAATCCAAAATACAGACCACCATTCTATATTACTTCTCTGAATCCAGAATTCGTGATTTGTTTCTTACTCCTTTACCTTTGTTGTTGATCTATTACTGCTCCTCTACCTCTATTTTATGATTTCTTACTGCATTATTTCTTGATCTGCTTCTTTGCCTTATTGCTGCTACTTCTATGCTCCTTTTCCTTAATGATAGTTCTGGTGCTGCTCCTTTGTGCTCCTTTCCCATCAATGAAAATATTTCCAACAATTAATGCATGACCTAATATATGATAATGAATTTATTGTGGGAGGACATCAAACCTTATTGACAGTTCTAAGATAATTATAAGACCCCTATGTTTAGATATGTAATTATGACCTACAGATTACATATTCATGACGTGTTTGATGAAATATCTGTCATGCTTAGGATAGGTCAGGTTAAGTACTTGATCAAGTTTTGGATTAAAGGATTTTTCTTTGTGTCATTTATCATTTCACAGAGCTTCATCAAGTTATCCATAGAGTTTTCAATCCTATCCTTGAAAAAGTGGCTCAAATGTCGAGATTGCTGGAAAAAACTAAGAAATTTAGTTAATAGTCGTTGGGAAGAAAGGTCATGGGTGCGACTGGTGGGTTATAGTTGTTGTCTTTACTTGTCATGGGAGTGACTGAAATTATAGATCATTAAAAAGTCATGTTAACTTAAGGATTTGGCACCTGGAGTGGTTGGTTAGCTCCCAGGGGTTTTGTAGCCCCTGAGGTCGTCAATAAAGCTTTGGTTAGACAATTCCATTTCCTTAATTGTACCTAGGAGGTTGTGTCATATCATAGTTATGCTTTGTCACATATTTGACCAGATGGACTGGTTAACTTAGGTAAATGTGGGAGGATGTTGTTACAAAGTTGTATAAAGCTAAGTTTCACTCTCTTTGGGTGTTATCTGATACCACATAGTGGTATAAGAGAATGGTTCAACACTTGGAATGGATGGGCAGAATGTGGTTATCATGAATGCATGTAGGTTGTATATGTGCTTGTTATGTAAGCATGATGGTAATCATTTTTACAATTATGTTTTCATGTAAAAGTTGATGATGTTGCTGTTGGGATGTATTTTTCATGAATGCATGTAGGTTGTATATGCATTTGTTATACATGTGAGTGTATATACGTTGTTATGTATGTATTGTTATGGACATGGTTTCCATGCATGAGGTCATGGTATGCAGTTGTTATTGTAATGCATGATGTCAATGTATTGTTATGATTATGATTATGCATGTTTCATACTAATCTGGTTGATTTTACAGAGCAGATATCCTCCCCTGAACTATACTGATTTATGTTGGTTATGTTTATGTTTGGTTATGTGACATGGTATGCTTGCAGGAAGAAGAGGATCAAAGAATACTAGAAAAATGGTGGATCATAGTTCACGAGACTCTCCCTATAGACCAGATTAGAAGAATGGTGATGATTATTCCCCTCATATTGTAGACACTTTCAGAATTTTGAAGGAAAAAATGAGAAGTTTCAAAGAATATAATGGTTGAATCATTGATTCACAAGAGAGACTTTACAAGGCATAAGAGAAATAAGTAGAGGTAAATGTAGTTATCCTTCAGAGTTTGTCAGACTTGCAGAGACAAGGACTATTTAGGAGTAGTCCTGGAATGAAGGAAATGATTAATGGATCCTATGGTAGCGGATCTCATGATGGGAACAGGTCGGACAAGGATGATATCATAAGGGATGGAATATTCTTGGATACACATGATAGAAGAGGCAATGAAAATGGAGTTTATTCTATTTCTAGTTCGGACATGCACCATGGTCATCATTTTTATAATCCTAATAGAAGGAATGACAAATGATATTTTCTGGATGAGTTCAAGAAATTCAAGCCACATAAATTTAATGGAGAGTTGAAGAAACCAGAAGATGCAGACGCATGGTTGCTTGGAATGAACAAGTTCTTTGAATTTCATGTTTACACTGAGAACATGAATGTCAGGATAGTTATTTTTAACCTCAAAGGGAAAGAATAAATTTGGTGGGAAGATGTGAAGCAGATTAGATACACCATTTCAAAGGAGTTGAGTTGGCATGAATTCAAGAGACTTTTCAGGAAGAAGTACTTTTCAGAGAGGTACTATAATAGTAAATCTAAAGATTTATATGAGCTAAAGATGGGATCGATCACAAATTAGGAATACAAGACTAAGTTCCTAGAGTTATTGACGTATGTAACAAATATTAAGGATTAGAAAGAAAATTTTCATAGATTTTATAGCGGATTACCATTAGCATTAAAATATCGGATTGAGTATGATCAACCTCGGTCACTTGAAAAAGTCATTGAAATGTTGAAGCAATGTAATGAGAAATCGAATTATGAGACAAAGTCTTGGGAAGGTTGGAAAGGGAAAGACAAGACTAAATTTGTTGAATATTGCAACAAGAAATAGTGAAGGAGGCATCCTGAAACATCATCCTTGATCCTAGTTTGAAAATAATCACCTAAAATAGGTGGGGCCCACACAGGCTATTTTTAGGTGTATGTCTATTTTTAGACATGGTGAGCATATTCTATAAGTTGCAGGATGCTATTTGTAGATGGTTGGTCAAATGTGAAAAATAGATGAAATTATATTTTTATAATATTGGGCGAAGTCTATTTATAGATCGTCGATCTAAAAATAGATGCATGCCGATTATTATTAGCTCTTAATAATAATACGACAATAAACAACAACTTATTCTCTTGGAGCACTTCAGTTCAGTGCACAGATGTGGCACATTAGCTAACAGAAGGAATTATACTATTCCTAAGGGTTTACTGGAGCTATTGCATGGAGGACTCAGTTAGAACTCAAGTGGCAGTGTTATGACACAGTTGGAAGAAATAGCTATGGAGTTGTATTCAGTTTAACTTAGTTAGACTCAGTTGAGCTAGTTGTATCTAGTCTAACTGAATGATACACTAGTGAGAGTGGAGTGAATTAATTATTTAATTAATTCATAAATAATAACTCATTAATCAACTGAACAATACAGCAGTTAACTACAGTGCATGTCAAATCTAGTAGAGACCCAGTGGAGAGATAGGTGAAAGGGTGATATAGACTATCCGTTGTGACCATAGTGATGCATGGATTGCATCTAAATATACATTGGATTTGCCAATGATAATAATGCAGTAAATGAGAGTGGGATTACATCTAATTGGTCCTTGTAATCAGCTTGGATTGCGCAGTGGAGGTAGGCTATCAGGAGGCAAAAATCAGCGCATGGATTTGCATATTTCTTCATGATTAGTGTATGACAAATGTACTATACTGAGAGCTTGTGGTGAGCTTTGTATGATTTGTATGAGATTTTCATATGATCTCCATGATACATAATATATGATAGTTGGGGTTTTCAACTTCAGGCTTTCCCGATTAAAAATTGTGTTATGTGCGATTGATAATTTTTGTTTATGCTTCACATGTGTGTGCAATTAATTTTTCTGCAAAAGATTAACAAGTGGAATACATTAATTATCTTGCATAAAGTTAAATAGTGTGAGATCAGGTGGATATTGGACATATGCATGCTTATTGCATATAATTTCTACATGGTATCAGAGTTGTGTTATAGATTTTCTACATGGAATGAGAGCAGGAAATTTTGGGCACGCTAGTTTGTAGAGAATATCTAAAATTTCTGGTGAAATATTTAAAAAAAAAATAGCATATTTGGATTCCTTGCAAAAAAATACCCAAATTAAAAAAAAAAAAAATCGGTCGAATTGGAGCTCGGATGAGGAAGATATCATCGATTTAAAATCAACTCTTTTGTTAGAAAATTTTGCGACGACGGGACAATTGCAATGTGCACGAGCCAAGAATCTACATGCACTGAGGTACAAGATGCATGCAAAAATTTGAGGAGAAAAGCAGAGGTTAGTGACTTGGTGGTTGAGAGAGAGCCTCTCAACATGCAGCGTGAGAAGCAGTCTCAGAAGGTTGTGGAGTAGCCACAACTGGAGATGCAGAAGAATCTTTATAGATTTGATGTAGATGGGATTTATACGGAGCTTCCTACTGTTGGGAAGTGCAAGAAAGACATGAAATTGAAGCTTGAGAGGGAGAAAGATTTGAATGCAGGTAAGAGTGAACCTCGGGATGTGGAGCAGTCACAACATGAGGATCATGGAGTGGGAGCAACCACTCATGCAAAGAAATTTCGTGTCAGATGGGCAGAGGGAGTGCATGCAGCTATACCACCAGGTAAGAGGTGGGGTGACATGCATGGATAATCCAAGAAGAAATGTCTGGGTAGGATTCATTGAGATGTTGTGGATCTCATGAATTGAACCTAGCTACGAGGTGCCCATAGAGCAGCAGTAGCATGATCAGTTGGATTGATGCAGGCAGATCAAAGTGACAGTGTCGGATACTGGAGCGCGGTTTAGAGTTGACAGCAAGTACAAAGTGCATGGGTGCAAAGTTCAACAACGCAGTGGTTCCTGAAGACATGTACAGTAGCTAAGCAGAAGTCGAAGACTTTGATGATAGATGCATTAGACTGATTGAGTTGTTTGGAGCCTTTCAGTTTCAGAAGTGTTGCAGCGAGAGTTGCAGGGCGAATGCATGGAGTTGCATGTCGCATGCAAAGACAGTCCTTTCTTGTTGAGAGGGAGTGTTGAAGATTGCAACAATAAATAGTGAAGGAGGCATCCTGAAACATCATCCTTGATCCTAGTTGGAAAATAACCACCTAAACTAGGTGGGGCCCACACAGGCTATTTTTAGGTGTATGTCTATTTTTAGACATGGTGAGCATATTCTATAAGTTGCAGGATGCTATTTGTAGATGGTTGGTCAAATGTGAAAAATAGATGAAATTCTATTTTTAGAATATTGGGTGAAGTCTATTTATAGATCGTCGATCTAAAAATAGATTCATGTCGATTATTATTAGCTCTTAATAATAATACGACAATAAACGTCAACTTATTCTCTTGGAGCACTTCAGTTTAGTGCACAGATGTGGCACATTAGCTGACAGAAGGAATTACACTATTCCTAAGGGTTTACTGGAGCTATTGCATGGAGGACTCAGTTAGAACACAAGTGGCAGAGTTATGACATAGTTGGAAGAAGTAGTTATGGAGTTGTATTCAATTTAACTTAGTTAGACTTAGTTGAGCTAGTTGTATCTAGTCTAACTGAATGATACACTAGTGAGAGTGGAGTGAATTAATTATTTATTTAATTCACAAATAATAACTCATTAATCAACTGAAAAATATAGCAGTTAACTACAGTGCATGTCAGATCCAGTGGAGTGTTGGTTGCTTTAATTGTTTTCACAATTCAAGCTCCACATAAATTGTCAACCCGAGGAAGTCTTTTTATTCCAAAGACAATCACGCACTGGATATGCTCAATTTCAAAAGCAAAAACAATGTTGTAGTAAAAATCCACACAATTACCAATCATACAAATCTAATTATTCACACTCTATTTAATCAAAGCTGAAGTCAATTATGTTATAGCAGAAGTAATTCCTAGGTTGCAGTTTAGAATCTAAGTAAAGGGAAATCAATCTGCAGGAAAGGAAACCAATCAACCATAACAGGAACAGGACCCTATTCCTTTAAATAGGAACTTCAGCACCTGCTGCCTGACACTAATCACTCTGTAGAAACGATAACTCAAGAGACCAAGACCCTATTCCCATGAACAGGAACCTTCAGCACTTGTCTCCTGTTTCTAACCACACTGCAGGAAAAGAAAGGAAATTAGTGGGAGCAGGACCCTATTCCATTGTACAGGAACCTTCAGCACCTGCTTCCCAGCATCACACATTCAAACATATAGCAGAAATAGGTTTCTCAACCCCTTAAGAATGAATGTACTGAACACATGCAGCGTTAAGGAAACAAAATATTCAATAAACTACAGAACTGTGTAACTGGTGTCTTAGCAACGGAATTAAAGTAGAGTGAAAACATCATAAAGAAATTAAACAAATTACAGGGACAGAAGGGTGAATCTTTTGAGGAAGGTGGGCCCTTTCCCTCTCACAAGATTCCCCAGGGAGAGAATTAAATTGGAGTGCTCAAAAGGAAATTTTATTCATCTGTCAAAAGAAATGATACATTACAAATGGAGTCTAGCTCCAGTCTCTCAATTACAATGTTCTCTTGTAGCCTTCCAACTCGAACTCCCCTCTAATGATGATGTATCCTCTTTTTAAAGAGGAGACATCTCTTACAATTACATGAGAGCGAATCTGTGTTTATCCCAATTCTGTTCTTCTTTCTTAAAACAGGACTATTCTGTTCTTCCATAAAAAGATATTGTTACAACAGATACAACAAGAATGCTATCTTCAGAATAATCCGTGTAACCACGTCTTCATGCTGTTGCCATTGTTCCACAAAATACTCTTCCAAAATCGCAAATTACGAGTGACATAATTTGCGTGCTTGTTGGTTGTTTCAGCAACGAAGTCAACTGTTTCAACAACGGAGTCGGCTGTTTCAGCAACGAAGTTTGACTGTTTCAGCAACGGTCAATTGCTCTAGCACAGCACATAGATTATCTGCGATATTTTAGACTTATGTTAGCAACAATCCACTTTGATTAAAGATAAAATATAAGAGTATTATGGAATTATATGAAAACAGATTAAACATATAATAAAGAAGAGGATTTTATATACCTTGGGATAAAGTAAATGAAAATGATAATGGAATCCTTTTTAAACATGGTTATAAAGGTAAGACGGTGTCAAAGTATATAGTAAAAATGATACATAGTGGAGTCCTAACATCCCCCCCAGCTGAAAATGTTGCATGTCCTCAGGCAACTCCTAGTCTGAGTCAGAGTCTGAGTACTGACTCTGTGCATGCAAGTTGCTCAAGCAGTAGCTGGAGAAGGTGGCATCTGTAGGAGCTCAGAATCCTCTATTGTTCTGCAATTTCTGCCATGCTAAGGCTTCATCTCTGCCAGCCAATTGGTAGTGACACTGATATTTCTCTGAAGGCAGCCATAAAATTGGAAAATGAAAATGATAACCAATCCAGTTTTCTCCACAATGTCGAATGCATCTGATATAATTAGGTACCCTGGAAAGTGCAGCTTGGAGATTATCAGGGCTAAAAGGGTGATAGTCTTGTCTTTCTTTACATGACTGCTGCGAAAACATAGTATTGGCCTTCAATGCAGCAGCCTCCTTTACTCTGATTTGCTGTTGACACTTCAAAAGTGTTGAAGCCTGTAGTTGTTGCATGTACCTATGCATTCCTGGCTTCTGTAAGAATTGGTGATATTGTGCTATAAACATGGCTGGACTTAAAGGTTCTGGTCTAATCCAAAGGAGCCTATTCTCCTCATTATGATTGCTTGCAATAAACGCAGTTTTCCAGGTGAGCTGATTGGCCAAAAATGAAACAAATGCCCTTATTTGTATATCACCTACAATTGGAATGAGATTGGCTCTTCTATTGTCAGGAATGGCCTCATTATGGAGGTAAAGTTCGCACAGCAAATGCTGGTCACTTTCAGGGGCCTCAGCAAAAGTCTCAACAAATTGTTCTGAAGTAAGCAATTCATGAGGTCTGCCATCCTTTATTGCTTTTAATTGAAAATAAACTAAACGTTCAGAAAGGAAGAGAGATTAATTTACAGAGGGTTTTCGGGTAGCCATCAACTTCTGCACTAATGAAAACATCAAAGCCATCCTTTCCTTTGATGCCTTGACTTCCTTCTTGGAATCCCTGAGCTGTTGCAATGTCTGTTCCCAACTATCCCAGTTGGCATACATGTGATTCTTCCATGCTAACTTATGCTGCTGTAATATTGTATCTTGTTCTTCAGCATATTGTTTCTTCCATTTGTTCATCAGTTCTAATTGATTCCATGATAGGGTCTGTGTCCTGGCATTAGAAGTACTGGGTTGGGACATTGTTTGAGTGGCTGCACTAACTGACTCAGGGCAAGATACCTGTGGTTGTGTTTCTGTCTGAGTGGCTGAGCTAACCAGCACAGGGTGAGATATCTATGGTTTAGTTTCTTTTTCTAAATTTATTGAGAGCCCTACTGGTTCTTGTGGAGCAGTAGGGTATTCTTCTTTAATTGCAGCTGATGTAGATGCCTCAGATACCAGAATTTTGACTACTTTGTAGCCAGCTGCTGGTAAATATTACCACACTCATGGCACATGTATTCTTTGCATGGCTCCCTATTTTGTGTTGATGCTGTGTGTGCTAGCATATAGAGATTCAATTCTCTATCAAAGGCTTCTCGTGCCTCGATTAATTCATTCTTATAGGCTTCTAGCTCAGACTTCAGAAACTCATTTTCTTCCAACAAAGATGCCATAGTATGTGAACCCTGTGTGCTGGTTGATTCTTCTGGAGTTGTCTGCTGATGCATAGCTGTAGCTGGTTCTTGTGGAGTAGCTACAGCTGGTTTCCCTGTATCATCATGCTTGGTGTATGATTTTTGTACCACAGTGGCTGGTTCTTGTGTTTCAACCTCTGGGTAAGTGACTGGTTCTTGTGTGACAGTCACTGTTTGGGCCATAAACGATGTCGTATTATCCCGGGGCACTGGTTCTTGTGTGGCAGTGCCACCGGAAGAGACGGGTTGGGGGATTTGAAATGGGGGTGAAGATTGAAGTTTCAAGAGAATAGTGGCGGGGTCAGGGGAAATGGGAGTAACTCCTGTTTCAACAGTCATCTTCATTTTCCTTTTTGGTAGGAAAGAAGAGAAGTCACTGTCTTTCCTTTTCTCTGTAGGGGAAGGTTCTTTTCTGGGAGAAGGGCTCTCGGAAGAAGTGTAAATTTGGAATTTGGCCCTTGTTCGTCATTTTGAGATAGAGACTGTTGGGGTTCTTTTCTTCCTTTTATGAGTAGGTGGGGACGGGGGTGTTAGAGAGTCATCGCTAGGGATAGAAATAGTGGGAATGGTTGACTCTACTAAGTGGGACGAACTTGGGGTTGGGTCAACTGGCTCTGAGGATGGAATTACTGGGGAGTCTGGGATATCGTCCAGTTGCCCTTCATAAGGAATCTCAGGAGTTTCTTGGGAACTTTCGGCTTGTTGGGGGATTTGGGCCTACTGAGGAATTTCAGCTTGTTGGGGAATAAGGAGTGGAATATTCAGAGGGGGGTTTTGCTGAGCAAAACCCCTCTGAATTAACAATTGGCATAAATGATGATGGGTGAGGGATAACAATGGGAATTTAGCCCGTCTGCAATAATAGGACATGTTTTTGATACAACCAAGCAGATAATAGGGAATATTAACTAATCGACCATTCCTTAAATGATTCATCAAAACGAAGTCGTGTTGGTAGACTACCTGGTAACTCCCTTTGCATGTCAATTAGTGCTTGATGAATTCTGCTACTGTTGGCCATGGTCGAGGAAGTGAATGCAGACTTACACCGCGGCCTTTAAGTTCAACTGGTTCATCTGGACGAAGAAAATCTTGCTGTGCATTTAAAATTACTTGCTTCCTACTGAACCAGCGAGTCCCAATAGCCGACAAACCTGAAACTTGAACTATGTCCTCCTCTGTAACTGAAATGCGGACGCCTTGAACCACTGAGAAATTCCCCTGAAGATTTTGTGCGAACTCTAAAACCTGCTCCTGATCAAATTCTCCTAACCGTTCAAAGTATGTTGTCCATCCTGCTTGTTGGAAAATTTAATAGGCTTCCGGGAACATTTGAAGAAGATTTATCGAACCAGGCTCGTGTCTGATAGCCGACCCTCCCATGGCTACTAGCTTGAGTTAGATGCATAGGCACAGAAGACAGAAACACAGGCTTTGGTCAAGCTAGTTGTTGCAACAGAGGATGCGGAGTCTCAATGACGGCGGAAATGGAATGAAAAGTGACGGAGGATTGGTTAATGTGAAATTATTATTTGGTTTTCGAAATTCCCCCCCTACGTATGGTGCAATGATGATTGGGCGTGTGGAGATTGCAACCATTATGAGCAAGATCCTCTCTTTAATATATAATTTAACTGCATTACATTAAAACCACATACATTACATTTATACCTTTGGTTTAATAATTCAAAGTGTAGAGTGCTTTAGAATGGCTTAATATACATGGAAGAATCTGTAGATTTCTCTGAAATTTAGAACAGGAGTGTAACAGGATCTGCTCAGTACTGAATAATTTTCACCCAAAGGATCTGAAGCGTAAAAGTGGAGAACTTAAAAAACTTGTATAGCAGCGGAAAGAAATGATGATTTAATGATGACAGGTTGTTGAAACTGGTGTTTCAGCAACAGAAACATGAACGACATGTTGCTGAAACTGGTGTTTCAGCAACGGGAAAAATCAGAAAAATGGGATAATTGACTTGGGTTTGAAACAAGTGGGGGAAGTGTTTGATAGGGAATAACTTCAGCAGTAAGGGATAGGAAATACTAGTTGAAGGATGATATTTCAGGAATGGTAGAAGTGGGAAAAATGGGAAAAAGGGAAATAATGTAGAAATGGGATGAAGGGATATTGCTAGGAAATGGGGTAAAATGAAGGGAACAAGCTTCTTGTGATTGAAGCTTCAGATCTTCTTATGATGAATCTGTCCTCCTTAATGAGCTTTTCTAGAATCTGCAAAATTCAATTGTAATATGCCAACCCTTGACAGGGATTATTAGTCTTAAGTCTAATCTAATCTAATACTAAAAAAATAGTGCAGAAAATTAAATGCTGTGAGGAGCAGAAGACTCCCCTAGAAAAAGATAATGAATATTAGTCATGCAAGCAGTCTTGAAATCCTCTTTAGAAACAGGGCGCTGGTATAAACGAAGCCTATGACCATTGACTAGTAGAGGTGTTTTAGAATCATCAATTGTTAAAATTCTTACCGTTCCATTAGGAAAAACAACATCTACCTCATATGGTCCAAGCCAACGTGTACGTAGCTTACCCTGAAAATTTTCAAACCGAGAGTCATACAACAAGGCCCAATTACCTTTTTGGAACTGCTTGTGTTTGATAATTTTGTCATGCCACTTCATTCTTTGTTGTTGAATCATGGTTGTTTGGTGAATGGCATCTAATATCTTTTCATCCAACTCAAGAAGCTGCTGCAACCTAGCTATCTGCACATCAGTCAAATCAAGATTAACAGCTAAAACAGTTCTTAGAGTTTTGATTTCAAATTCCACAGGAAAAACAACATTTTTACCATAGAACAATTCATAGGGAGAGAATCCTGTAGTGTTTCTCCAAGTAGTTCTGTAAGCCCATAATGCTTCAGGGAGCCTTTGAGACCAATCCTTCTGGTTGTCCTTCACTGTTTTAGTTAGAATGGCTTCTAATACTTTGTTTGTGATTTCCACCTGCCCATTGGCCTGGGCGTGGTATGGTGTATTCATTCTATGATAAATATGATATTTCTGAAGGATAGACTTAAAACCATGAGAATTGAATGGAGGTCCTCCATCTGTAACTAGCTCTCTAGGAATTCCAAATCTAGTGAATATTTCTTCAAATAAGAAAGATAGGACAGCCTCTTCATTGGCTCTAATAAGTGCTTTGGCCTCCACCCATTTAGTCATATAGTCTGTACAGACTAATAGATATGTTCTTTGATTGGATGGAGGATTAATGGGTCCTATGAAATCCAAGGCCCATCTTTCAAATGGTTCAGAAACTACCTGGGGGTTTAATGTCATTTGATCTCTATGATTGGGTTGACCCATTCTCTGGCAGCTGTCACAAGCCCTTACATATTTCTTTGCATCCTTAACTAATGAGGGCCAATAGTAACCCATCCTCAAAATTTTGTGTGTTGTTCTCTTATCAGCAAAATGCCCTCCACAAGGGCCATCATGACAAGCTTTCAGTATGTCATACACTTCATCTTCCCTAATGCATCTTCGGATTTCCTGATCAAGCCCTGTGTAGAAAAGACACCCATTTATCCAGCTATACATGGCACTTTGTTGAACAATTCTTCTCTTTTCTCTGTATGACAGGTGTGATGGTAATTTTCCTGCAACCAAATAATTAGCAATATCTGCATACCATGGAGAGTGAGCAAAAACTGCAAACAAATACTCATCAGGAAAAGAATCATCTACTGGAATATCATTGTCAGTTTTTAACCGTGAAAGGAAATCAGCCACCACATTTTCTTTACCAGGCCGATCTACAATTGTGATATCAAATTCTTGCAGTAATAATAGCCATCTGGTAACTCTAGCATTTGTAACAGATTTGTTCATTAAATACTTGATAGCTGAGTGGTCAGTGTGCACAAAAGTAGAATAACCAGTGATATAGTGTCGAAATTTATTAATGGCATAAATTACTGCAAGAAATTCCTTTTCGGTAACTGTGTAATTAAGCTCAGCAGGGGTCATATTCTTACTAGTGAAGTAGATAGCATAAGGAAGATGATTCACCTCTTGTCCCAAGACAGCTCCAATTGCAGTGTCTGAAGCATCAGAAGATATATGAAAAGGGAGGGTCCAATCACGCCCCCTCAAAATAGGAGCGGTAGACAACTGATGCTTGAGTTCTTCAAAAGCTTTCTGACAAGAATTAGTCCACTTAAATTCAGCATTTTTCATAAGCAACACAAATAATGGAGAAGCTATCTTAGAAAAATCTTTAATAAATCTTCTGTAGTATCCAGCATGTCCTAGAAAACTTCTCACATCAGTTTGTGTTTTAGGAACAGAAAGATTCCGAATGACCAATATTTTAGATGGATCTACCTGAATACCTTGAGATGAAATAAAATGTCCAAGCACTACTCCTTCACTCATCATCATATGACATTTTTTAGTACTTAGGGAGAGGTGAGCTTGTATACATCGTTTAAGTACTTTCTCAAGATTTTGTAATGCATCTTCAAAAGACACACCATAAGGAGTAAAATCATCCATACATATTTCCATAGAGTCATTCAACATATCAGAAAAAATTCCTATAACAGCCCGCTGAAAAGTTGCTGGTGCATTACATAGCCCAAATGGAAGAACTCTATAAGCAAAAGTTCCCCAAGGGCTAGTGAAAGTGGTCTTGTCTTGGTCTTGGGGTGCAATTCTAATCTGATTATACCCATTGAATCCATCTAGAAAAGAAAAGAATTTCTTCCCTGCCAGACTATCCAACACCTGATCAATGAAGGGTAAAGGAAAGTGATCCTTTTGAGTAGCTTTGTTCAAGGCTCTGTAGTCAACACAAACTCTCCATTTCCCGTTTTTCTTAGGGACAATTACCAATGGGGAAACCCATTCACTGTCAGATATAGGGTATATAAATCCTGCATTAAGCAATTTCTGAAGTTCTTCTTTAACAATTTCTCGTAAATTAGGGTTCATTCGTCTTTGGGGTTGACAAACAGGCCGGCATCCCTCTTTAATGTAAATTCGATGAGTACATAATTCAGAAGAAATACCTTTCATATCCGTGTAATCCCATGCAAATGATTCCTTATATTCATGCAATAACTTCATTAACTGTTGTGTTTCATCAACTGTTAGATCAGGATTTATATTTAATGTCTTGCCAGGTTCAATTTCAACTGTTATGCTTTTAGATGAGATGGTGGTTAATGTCTGAGATGAGTCTTCAGATTCAATCTTTTCTTGGGTATCAGTTTCAAAAATTGCAGTTAATTGATTGTGTGTTTCAGCAATTACAAAAGAAGGTTCACAAATAAAATTATTAATTATCTCATCCTCTGTATTTTCTTTAAGAGTTAAAGCTTGTCCAATAGTTAGAATAGGCTGAACAACATTATCATCATAATCCATCCACATAGAGTCTTCATTATTAATTATTGGTGTAGCATGAGGATAAAGAGTAAGCTGTTTTGTTTCATAACCATTAGAAATTTTCATTGAACCAGATCTGCAACTGATAAAAGCATCAGCTGTGGCCAGCCATGGCCTTCCTAGAATTAAGGGATGTCCCCCCAGCTTTGTTTTAGTCTGCAATACAACAAAATCAGCTGGGTAATTCCAGGATTCAACTGAGATAAGTAGATCTTCAACAACTCCTTCAGGTTTAATTGTAGAACGGTCAGCCAACTCTAGAATGGTGGGTGTATCTCTAATTGTGTTATTCAGCTGTAACATTTGTGAAGTTTCAAGAGTCATTATGTTTATTGTAGCACCTAAATCTACCAGAACTTGAGGAATCATTGTTTTACCAATTTGAACTGTCACGGTAGGATGGCCAGGATCACCATATTTCACAGGAGGGGTTTTTCCGGACATTAATGCATATAAGTCACCCATCACATGTACTGTAAGAGGATCTTTAGTTTTCCTACCAGGTTTCTTAACACAAATATCCCTTATTGTTCTGGCATAAATTGGTACATCTCTTAATGCTTGTAAAAGTGGAATTTTAACATACAAATTTTGCAATTCCCCTAAAAGATTAAAAGCAAGTGTTTCAGGCGTTCTAGTTAAAACCAAACGCTCGGGGAATGGTGGTTCTGTTATTTCAACATTTTTGTTAGAAGGTGGTTGTGCTTTCTTATGTTTCTCAGTTTCATCTTTATCAGAATCAGAAGAAGTTATGTCATCAATAATAGGCTCTTCTATTTTCCCAGATCTTAAATGAATATCATTACATTGCATAGTAGGAAATATAGACTGATTCTGAATATCAATGACTTGCACAACTTTATTATTGGGGTTAGGATTTGGTTGTACAGGTAGCTGGGGTCTCATTTGGTTATTTGGCGGAGCATTTGATGGCAGAGGAAGTGGTTTTTGGAATTGAGGCAATTGATTTGGATACGGGAGTTGTTGACTTCTCCAATTTGAATTCCAAGGGTTAAAAGAAGATGGCTGCTGTGGAGGCCAAGGAGTCCACATTGAAGGATCAACAAAGGGAGGGTTTGATTGCTGCATGGGTGGGAAATTCATTTGATTGAAGGGTGGGTATTGCATTTGATTGAAGGGAGGGTAAATTGTTTGACCGAAAGCAGAATAATTGTTCCAACGATTAAATGGCATACTAGAGTTCATACCTTGTCCTTTTGGTTGCCATTGTCTTCTTTGAGTTAGCGGGTAAACTGCTTCAGCTTCTTCTTCCGTTGGCTGCAATGCTGCCTTTATTCCTGGTAGAGATGGACATTGTTTTGTTTCATGATCTTTCTCACAAAGGGTGCAAATTGGTATTTTATCCATTGGGCATTCCCTTAGTGGATGTTTGTCTCTGCACTTCGGGCAAAAGATAGCCAGAGTTGCTTCTGCTTCAGCCTGCTTCTTCTTAACCTGCAAAGTGTCAATTTGTGAAGAAAAAGAACTTAACATCTCGGTTTTAAATTCTTCAAGTAAATTACCTATTTCAGCTCTTGTTGCTCCTCCACTGGCTGATTTCTGCACTCTTGAATAGGTGGAATCTCTATTACTTACTCTGTTCCTTGCAGCTCCCCTTGAACACCTCTTAGAAAGTTCAAAAATCTCATCATATGATTCCTTAGATATATCTCCCTTGCCAAGCATGTTTAACATATCTAAACAATCATCCCTTAAACCTCTAAGTAATATTGTTTTGCGAATTTCCTTACTTATATTCGGATGATCAGATCTTTGTATATTGTACTGCAGCCTTTCTACATAGTCCTCCAGATTCTCGTCCGGATTTTGTGCCATATTGAATAGTTCATCCTTATTTTCTCTCGTCCGGCAGTAGTCTTGATATTTAAGTAGAAATTTATGTTTCATCTGCTCCCATGTTGTGATTACCTGACTTCCAAGGCTCATGAACCATCTTAAAGCATTTCCTTTTAAGGTGGCTGGAAACAGTTTCAACTTTTGAGCATTAGTAACATAATCATAACTTCTGCATAATATATCAAATTCAAAAATAAATTCATCCGGATCTTCAGATGATAAACCATGGAAGTTAGGTAAAGCAGACAATGGAATGTTTTTCATAGGAGTTGTTCCTGCAGGGAGATCACTGATAGGAAATCCCAAGGTAGAGAGAGAATTTTCATCCCTTCCTTCTCCTTCAGGATCTACACATCCTCCACCAAAGAAATCGTCATTGTTTCCTTCCATTGTCGGTTCTCCTACTGCACTTGCTCGATCGTCAAGATCTTCTACTGGCTCTTCAATGTTTTCCACTGGTCGTCCAACACTCTCTATTATTTCCTCAATGTGCTCTACTGATTTACTAACACTTTCTTCTGACTCTCCAGCACTGACTGATGGTTCTTCAATCACTGGCTCTTCTATATTTTCAGGACCCAAAACTTCCTCTGTTTTGTAATCTGATTGAGGGGAGTGCTGAAGTTTTGGTCTTCGAGAATTTAATCTCTATGATGATTCAGCCTTTGATACAATCTCGTCAATAAAAGTCTTTCTTCCTCCCCTTCCTTTGCCTTTGCCACCTGTGGGGTTATTTTTCTTCTGGTTTCCGC